>JAHWXV010237680.1:0-10803 GCA_024586415.1 Phrixothrix hirtus | reverse complement strand
AAAATTATCGGGTTAGTCAAGCTTATAAGAAACCATACTTGACTAAATAATTCATGTCCGCCTCTCTAATCGGTATAAAGTACCAGAGAGAGCGTGACATTGCTACGTAGTTGGTGAAGCGTACGCCACTGGATTATACTTCGATCAGGTCATTGGAGACTCACAATTAGGATATGTAGCATACCTATTTCTAGCTATTCCCTGAAAGAAATAAATTGTCACTTATTCTAAGAGTTCTTATAACTATGAAATAATAAACTCTGAATTCGATAAGTCATTATAATGAATACTTTGAAGCGTAAAATGTACAATTCGTTAAATGCAAATCAATAAATGTGCATGTACATAAATGCAATGATAACTCAAAAACACGTGTTTAACTATAACTAAATTAGGAGAACCCCTGGGTTTCTAATATTTATCTTTATACTACATTGAACAAAACAATTCGGCCCCTAAATTGTGTTCTTAACTTAATTAAAATTTCGGTATATTATTTACATAATTGTCGCAACTGTCTATCTTTAGACTTGGCCGAAATACGTGTTCCAGTGGGGTTTATCAAAAAAGGTGATTGTCGAATCCCGAAGAGAAGCTTTGAGGATTACGTGATGATAAAAACAGATTAGAAGAACGTCACTTATTTGTAGTCGGAAGGCTTCGTGACTTCCAAAGCAAGGAACTCTGCCACTCTTGGTTCAGTATGATGACGTACCTTATTTGTACTATCCAGTTCGATTCTTAATCCTTACCAAGAAAAAAACATGGAACGCCTTCGGGCGTTAACATGTCGAATTTGCCAAAAATTCGATCATTCACCAAAACTTAAATTCGTGCAGCTTCTTTGTTTGAAAACTTAAATGACACCGTCCCGTTACTTTAAAGTTCGCGTGCACTCAGCGACATACTCAAAGAAGCGTTTCTTATTCTTGCAACCTCTAGCCTCGACTGACTGTTAGACAACACTTCTTTTGGACCGCGGGGAAAGATGGGGGCCGTTAACAACTATTTTTAGAAAATTAATCGCTTCTCAAGCGGTTACTGCCTGGCTAAAGGCTGACGTAAAGGTTTTATGAAATGCCCTTGTACTGAGCGTTATCTGAGAATCCCAATTACTGCTTATTTTATAACAAAGAAGGAACTTTGCAACTGAATTAATTATAATTTTGAAAATTTAGGCTTGTTCTAACGTATGTAAAGCAATAAGCATATATTTCTATATATCGGGTGTTTTTAAATAATTTATTACTGTTTGTCAAAATTTAAGACGCATAAGAGAAACTTTTTATTTGCTAACTTGTTTTGGCGATCTCTACCCCTGTTCCTAAATCGCAAAGTCCGTTTGGCATTAAGATCAGCATATATTCTAGCGCATACCAAGTGTCAACTGAATTTCTTTATTCGATCGGTGTTTCGTTAATCATTGAAGAAGCCATGTGACCGCTGTCGTTCTATTCTAAATTAACACCTTAATATCGAACGCATCCTCAGTGTTTGTCAGATTACCTGGCCTAGCCAACTCAAATTGTTAGGCAAACTTCCAGATACTTGATTAAATTTTTGACTTATATTAAGAAGAGATGGAAATCCTTCTTAATTACCCTACAGTAGCTCTTAGGGCTGAACAGCAGTCCCACTGCCCCAAAATATCAAAGCTTTTATATTTCTCTTTTTACAAACTTAGCAATGTTCTGGATTATTGAACGTTCAGTTCTCGTACTTTTGGTATGCTGTTTATTAGAAATTTTGTAATCTACCTGAGTCACTTGGTTGCATAGAAATTGCTAGTGCGCATTCCTACCATATCTGATTACAGTAGCTCGACTTATTGTATTATATAGGTTAACTGCAATTAAAACTGAATATAAATATAAAATAATTAATTCTTAAATTCCTCCTTTTAATTTTTCCTAACTGTAAATCCAGATCTTAAAAAAGTTAAAAAATGTTAGTACTTCGGTAAACAAGTATCGCAAACACAAATATTAAAATTGATTACGAAATTTTACTTTGTAATACACTGGCATGATTAAACTTAATTAGTTTAAAACAATTTAACTAATACCTAACCATTCGAAATGCACTACGAATATAAAGAATGGAGAATATTACAAAATATTTCCAAATTTATAGGGTAACTCAAATTTCATGATGACTAGGCGTTTACGGAAACTGATCAAATCGTATAAACCCGTGTGTATAAAATAATTGAAATTTCGCACACAAGCCTAGTTGGCGGATCACCTGATCGGAATAACTGCATTATGTGATCGAATCACGTTTCCTTAAACGCCTTTAGTAGATTTAAAAATGCAGTTATAATTCTACATTAACGTCTACATAATTGCGTGATTCTTAATAATGTAATTAGTGTATAAGCATGAAGTTTAACAATTTATATCTTTATTTAAATTGAATATCAGCACTAATGGCGGTAATTGAATTGTTGAATCGAGAAAAATCTGCACCAGTAGGTATATAAAAAAGCATTAAATTGACTTGTTATCCTTATATCCTTAAATAAGTGCTGAATTTTTGATGTTTATATTAAAGCAGCACATGCTTGATTTCTTGAAATTCCTGACTTTAACATTCTTTCAACTGTTATTGCTGCGCAAAAATGCAATTTAATGCTTTATACCTTTTTAATGTAAGTCGTAACATTTTAACTTACCTTTAATTTCCCATGCAATAAATTTCGGTCTCATTAAAAAGAACTGGCGTGTCTGAATAAATCGTTCCTTCAGGTTCCTTGTAATTTAGAAAATGTGGATATATTTTGGCACTGTTATTTATAAGTGTCCAAAGACAATTTTTGCCAACAAATTCAATACAAGTAGTTGGTACAAAACTGAAAATTATGTACTCGTTTCAAGAGCAAGTAGGTATATGAACTTCTCTCAAGTTGTTAAACTTGTTACTTGTTCAGGAAGTGAAATTATAGTACGTTATAGTATCGACAGTCGCTTTGTGCGGCGATCACTGATCTTGCTTGATTACAATCTTGTTGCATATGCCTTCTGGGTGTATAAAATTTACTGTAAAACACGGACCACAGTTATGAGCTAATGTAAGATTTCTTCTTTAACATTTTCACACCTACTTGTGAAGATTTTACATCAGAGGAAGCACGATAATTTTTGTTAAATTTTACATTCACGACAAATTTATGGGAAATAATAACGAAGAACCTTAGAAGTAATATAAATCATTTATTAGCTTTTTGCGGAAATCGTGCATGCACAATCACGAACGTTCTATTTAACATGGAACATAATACCGGTGTAACGTTGGAGCTCGTGCGGTGTAATGGGACACTTCCGCGTATGGTCCGGACATAGCGCACTTATAATTAAACAATTTCTCCTCTCCTATCAACTCTTAAAAAGTAAAGCGGATTTTATAATATACTTAAGCTTTGTGAGGCGTTACATATTTAATTGCTTATTACATGTTAATAATTAAATTAACGGAAGATATCGAATAGCTGATATAACGTTGAAGGAAATTGTTGGTTTAATGTCAATTTCGACGCCTTTTATAACATTGAAATCAGAAGATAATCTTTAGCAATATTGCGACGTTTATTGTAAAATTAATCATTAACTTATTTTTACCGCAATTATAAAAATTTTAAAATGAAAGGCAAGACTTACCGTGAGATACTCAGAGATCGGAGATGAGACCTTGTATTTTCAAGGTCGTGTGCTTACGATTCAGATAAAGACATGTACACACAATGAAAACAATTTATTCATAATCATAACTCGGCGATAAACTACGTAAATTAACTGTCCACCCAAAAAGATGCATCTTGTTGTTTAACCCTGCAACCCTAGTTCAAGGAAGGGTGCGCTTCTGCAATCCTAACTTAAAGGATGGCAACAGATTCGGTAGCGTGCAGCTACGGCCATGATATCTCAGGGGTGACCCCAGGTAGCTAATTAATGGCTAATCGCACAGAAGAGCTTGCGTAATGGGCATTCGTATTTCAAAATCTTTCCTTGTATCTTTAAATAAATAACACACAGATAACAATAAATCATTTGATTGATGAAGCAGATAACGATTTTAAAAGAATAATTTGGTTAGAGAAATTTTAATAATCACCGAAGACCTACTAGAAATAATATTGTAACAAAATGAATAAATAATAAATTTTAAGCTTTATCAAGCAGCGGCCAACAAATTCTAGGTTAGCAGGACGAATGGTAATTGTGTTCAGATTAGGCTGCAAAAGAAATCACTTTACAGATGTTATGGTAATGCAGACGAAGACGTAATCGCAATAAAATCTCTATTTTCGAGCTAAAAATTCAAACGAAATAAAAATGTTATCTGGATCTTAGGATAAAACGTTTTTCTTGAAATAATCAAAAAGAAGGCCTTGTTGTAAATAACAGGCAGCAAAGCCTGATCACAATAATAATAAATTTAAAGAAATATTACTAATTATGCGAGGCGGTATTAGTAAATAACATTAAAGATTAACGTAATAATGGATCCAAAATATAACAGCGCAATGTTATGTTATTTTAAAAAAGGGTGGATAATAATAATCAGTAATTTTATATAATTTAATTTAGAAGCCAAATATTCCTTATGAATAAAAGCAAAAAAAAACAAATTAGAATAACCTAATTATTTTGATTTTATTTTTGATTTAGCAACGATGATATGAGGTTCGGAGGTACTTAATATTTCAAAATTCAACAAAGAATTAGTGTTTACTACATAATTAAAATAATATATACAAACTATAAATAATAATAGAACGCACATTCAGTGTTGATGCCGTAACCACTTATATAAGATAACTGGCAATAGAGAATGCTTTGAAAACTTCGCGAAATAAAGCAGAGATGGCAGCATTAGTTCGAATAAAATGAACACAATAGTTAACACTTACTACCATGCGCATAAATGTCGAATGTTATATCGTTCTGTCAAGTAGTATTAATTTGGCGTTGCTTTGAATAAAGCTAGTTATGCAAGTGTTGCAATATGGATAAAACTGATACGCGCGCTGTTATCAAATATTTTGTAAAAAAAGGTTGTAAGGCAATAGAAATTCATAAAGATTTACAGGATACTTTAGGAGACTCTGCTCCATCATTTACGACTGTGCATATGTGGGTGGCGAAATTTAAATATGGTCGTGAGAGCCTAGAAGGTGACCCATGCAGTGGACGACCAAAAACTGCCACAACGCCTGAAATGGTCGAAAAAGTAAACGATAAGGTTATGCAGGATCGTCGATTAAAGGTATTCAAAATTGTTAAGAATGTAGCATCTCAGATGAAAGAACATTTCATATCCTAACTGTAGAATTAGCGATGAAAAAGTTTTCCGCAAGATGGGTGCCGCACATATTGACAATGGATCAAAACCTTCAGGAGGATAAGAATTTGTCAAGAGAGTCTAGACCGTTTTAATCCAAATAAAACCAATTTCGTTCGGCGATTTGTTACAACAGATGAAACTGGGGTCCACTATTATACCCCTGAGATCAAGCAACAATCAAAACAATGGAGACATAGGGTTTCTTCACCGCCAATGAAGGTAATGTCCGTGGCATCAGTTGGAAAAGTTATATGGCGTCAGTCTTTTGGGATGCCAAAGGAATATTATTAATCGACTATCTTCCCAAGCGCCATACAATAAACGGTGAATATTACGCTAAACTTCTAGACCAATTGGATAAAAAAATTCATAAAAAAAGAACCGGCTTGCGTAAGAAAAAGATCATTTTCCATAGGCAAAATGTGCGTCCGCATACAAGTCTGTTAGCAATGGGAAAATTGAATGAACTGAAGTACGATCTGTTGCAATATCCACCTTACTCCCACAACTAAACATTTTCCTCTGGGAACAAAGATTTTCCACGGGCGGAGAAGTTAAAGCAGCTGTGGACGACACTTTCGTGATGGAATAATGGCTTTGAAACATCGTTGGATGAAGTGCATTCAACTTAAAGGAAATTATGTAAAAAAACAAATTTTCTCATTTTCCCTTTCATTTCGCAAAGTTTTCAAGGCACCCTCGTAGATAACGTTGCCAAAACAACCACATTTTAAACAGATGCATACATGAAACTAGCCGTTATGCTAGCATAGCCTAGGGCCACAGTTGTTATTAATTAAGCAGCAACTCACCAAATCTCAGCAAATAAGAAACTCAATTAAAGTTGAATAATTAAGAATCGGAAACTCAATGTGGCCGTTTAAACTGCTCCCCCGCTTATTAAAACCTGTTGTGTTCCTAGAACAAAAAATAAATTTAGAATTTTTAAAGGAAATTTTAAAACTGAAAGAATCAATGGAACTAGCATTGTAATCACGTCTACGCATCATGCTGAGTAAAATTAGGAAATGTAAAAACATCATAACGCGTACATGTCGAAAGCCAAAGCTAGACTAAAATACTTTCGCATCAATCACCTAAATTCCGTCTTACACCGCTGTCCTTGAGAATATTATAACTTAATGTCTCGAAGAATGCTTGCTATTCTTTAACATTGTAAAATTTACGATTATAATTTAATAATTCAATGTATAGATAAATAATCCTTAGAGTATACACCATTATAGATGGTTTTAATCATACTTATAAAAATAATGTAACATTGAATTAGAAACAAAATTTTATACAGGGATAATAGAAAATAATGTGTCAGTAAAAAGCAAATTATTTTGAAAAAACTAAATTATTCTATAACGTGAACACGTTACAACTTAGAATTTGCCATAATCCGTATTCACTAAATTTTTAATAAATATAAAATTTCTTTCCAAACTGTGAAGAAATATCCTAATATCAGTCTGTATGCGTTTTGCAGATATGAAACAAATGTTCTGTTAGTTGAACATTTTATAGCTAAATGCTAAACCCACATCCAATCTATAATTTAAATAATGTCGCAATGTTTTATTGTTAATTCTCATAATTAAATTTTGAGACGATAAATCTTCCGGAATATTGTAATTCTTTTATCTTTACATCGTCATTTCCTAAAAACAAAGAGCGCTTCTTTTTCAAATATTCATTCAAATATTTAAAACAACCACTAACTCAACTTTTTATTAAAATATTTAAAATTGAAACGAGAACAAAAACCAACATGCAAATAAATAAATAATTTATAGAAAGAAAACGTTACACTACTCAAATTAAATACATCAAAACTGTAAAAAGAAGCATCATTTTTCTCAATAAACAATAAAAAAAATTAACATATTTTATGTGCTTTTAGTCAACCAAATGTACAATGCACAACAAAAACATAATGGATACCACTATAACAATATATTTTAGTTAACAATCAGAATCTAAGAAAAATTTCCTCGAAAATGTTTCCATTGACCGAATTATTAAAACGAAAACGTTAGGAATAATTAATAAAAGTCATCTCGTAGTGATAAAGGTTAGCTTAATCGATCGTATACCATGCGATTAATTATTGTTGAAGGTACGTCCTTTTCTTTTCTTTGCAGGTTTGTTACTGGATTTTGATTTCCGTTTGTAATCAACAAATATCTGCCTCAATTCAGGGACTTGACTAAAAATTGACATTACAATTTCTAATAGAGTGTTTGTAACATTAATATTTCTTATCACTACTAAAACGAATGTGATGATAGCATTGTTTTCGTATGGCGTGCTGTTGGGTTTTCAACTTCGAACTCGCTGATTGTTGTAATGCTGGCGTGTGTAATCTTGCTCGCTTCTTTGATTTTTAGGCGCACTTTGCACTTTTTGTAATTTTGAAGGCGGTCTGCTGCACCTCGCAGAGTGACGGTTCTATGATGTTCTCTGGTACTGTGGTTTTATCGCATTTTGCGCACTATGGTAAGGTATAGCAGGAGCTCTATGATTGGCCGGAACGTTTGTAGAGGTGACATTGCACTACCGTAGTTATTCATTGTGATTTTGCTTTACTAGCATCTGTTATTGGAACTGCCTCCTTTGTGAATCTATCACACTTAACTAAATCTTCCTTTACAGTTTCTCTCTCTATTTCTCTCCCTCTCATATCCTTTCAGATAGGAACACTTACTCTTAGGAGGTTTTAAGTTTGTGGGATATTTACTTTCGCATATTAGTTATATGATGGTTTTATTGCAGTTGGCTGGATTGTAATACCATCCGACAGGTTTTTCGCTTTCCTAATGAACGCTTGCTTTGTTTCGAAGAACTAGCGGGGGTGCTTTTTGCTACCTTAGATTTAAGTTGTGGTTGCACTGCTAGTCTTTGCACTACATATACTGACGTACATTAGTTCTTCCTTTTCTAGAGGTTGTCAGCGTTCCGTGCCTAATCAACAATTTTTTTTTAAATTTGCCGCCGTATGTTCCTCAGTAACGGTGTGGTTGGCAGGACGTAAGTGGAAAAGTAAATAAATAGATAGAGGGAGTTTTTTTCTGTCGGATAAAATGCGAGAGACAAGTTTTCTTTTACACTCCGTGACGATTGAAGAACAAGTAGAGCTTTCTGTCGGATAAAACACGAGAAACGAGTTTTTCTACTCTCCGTGACGATTGAAAAATATGTAATAAAATGAAATAGGCTGTTTTAAGCGATTTTCACTCTTGTGGATTTCAACGGTGTATAATTGGTACTAACTCGTCGCGAGACCCCCTCATTGTGGCAGTCAAACGCGCGTAGGTCTTACATGAAAGAATCGGTTGTGTAAGTGATTTCTCTTTTTTGAAGTGTCCGGGTAAGTGTAAGGTTTCCGCAGGTGTATTGTGTCGGAATACCAGGTCTGCAAACTTGAATAGCGGGTTTCTGGGGATTTACTTGCCTTTTTCCACCCCATTTCCAGCTTCATTGGACGTGTGTTGACTGTAACTAGTATATTTAGACGATAACTTTAGTTTATTGTAGATTGATCAATTTTCCCCATACCTCTTGAATTAGGCCATATTCAAGAGCCGGAGAAGTTACCTGTAACATTTTGTGTCCTGTTGTTTTTGTGTATGCTAAATAAGCCATTTCTTTAGCCCTAGATAAATAGTTATTCCCCAATTAGACTTTTCATTTTGAACTTAGAATAAGTTAATAGTTATTATCTTGTATTTCAGGGGATATGTGTTAGTTAAGGTATCTTCCCCCCCCCTTTGGCCACGGTCTTAATGTATATTATTATTTGGGGCCCAGGTAAGAGGCAAACCCGGAACAACACACTTATAGGCCACGGAACCGTTTTTGCCTGTTCCAAAGAATACGGATAATAAGGAGCAGTGGAGCCTCCTCTAAACTTCTAGTCTTTGTATATATTTCCAGCGTTTTCCTTAGAGCGCGGGCGTGCTGGTACAATTTGTCGCGGACCCCCCCCCCTCCTCCGAGAAGCTAGCGGGACAACAGCATCGTTTTAGGGCGTAACACCAAACAAGGTTGGAAACGATTCTCAATGCTAATTTTTGTAGCAGGCGTTAGTTCAGTCGCTTTTTATTTAGTGTCCAGACTCATTCTGTCTTGCTTTTGCTCTAAATGCTGTCGCGTTTTATCTTTAAAAAACAATTATTTTAAATTTAATTAACTTATTAACTAAGAGGATGATTTATCTTTATATTTAGCGTTAAATTTGTATGAATTCGTTTTTAAATGATTTGATGGTTTTTTCATGTTTTATAAATCCTTATGTTCATTGCTTCCTAAAAACTACATTTATATCGCTAGTTTTTATTTATTTACATTTGCGAATTTCTCGTTGTTTACGTCTTTTGTTCACGATTTTATTCGCCACTTCGAATAATGTCATTAATTAACACTAAAATAACGTCGTTATCCATTGTAATAACATTCTTATACCATCATATATCACGGACGTTAAGCAGTGATGTGACATCGTCTACGTCAAATATAATTGATATGTATTCAAGTACGTTTTTTTTGTAGTTTCAATGCAACATTATTATTATAATTATTATTATTATTAATATTAAAAACTACAACAATAACTATAAAAATTCGAATAATTAACTTGTATTAAAATTCTTCTGGTATTCCGGATATCCAGGTAATAAGTTGCAATATTTATCACACGTGTATATACGATGCCGTAATAAACATAAATATGTGAAAAACTTTAATGCGTTTAAAAAAGACGTTTACAAATGTTTGCATAAAAAATGATACGAAATATAGACATATTTAAACTACGAATCGTAACTATGTTTATGAAAGATAGAATTACGTTAAGTAAAGGACTGATTAAAAGTCAAACGCATTCTTTTAAATTGCTTGAGATTTCTTACTTCTTTAAATGTAATACCCAATCGTAGATTATTTATGGATTAATTCTCTTAGGTTGGACACTAACATCTGAAACTAACCCTGTTATTACCTAAGAATTATTGTAATTGTTGAATAGTTGAATACCCATTATTTATTACTTTCTCTACTCTATAAGAGAGAGTATTGTTTTCGTCAAAAATTTTCGATGTCGAAATTTTAGTGGAAATACACGTTTTTGGATTCCCTGAGTCCGAAAATTGGCATGCGCCTGTGAGTGGGCATACGCGTGCGTGCGTGGGCGCGCTCGCGCGTGTGTATCTGTCTGTGAACAAGATATTTCGAAGCAAAAAGTCGTAAATATACAAAATTCTATATTGAGATTTGTAGTTATCCGGACACACAACCGTCACAATTTGACTGAAATCGCGTAACCGCGTTACTCTTTTACGCGAACTACAAACGGCTGTTGCTTCGCGGTCTAATTTGGCAGCAAGAGCTAAGTGCTCTAATTACGTTTCACTTATTGCGTAACTGATTTATTGGACTGCAAAGCAAACTAATTTT
>JAHWXV010237647.1:0-14774 GCA_024586415.1 Phrixothrix hirtus | reverse complement strand
ATGTGCAACTCTGGTACACACATCATGTACCAGAGGCTGGCCATGCACTTTCGTATAACCTTGAGGGTTCAACGTCATAAACCAAAGGAGTTAAAAAAAAATAGTAAATCCATACCTTTACTTAATTTATAAATTTTCAAATTTGTCTTTCGAGATTCCTCACCGTATTTTGCAAAACGCTGACCGAAAATTACTTGTGCTTGGAAATTACAAAATATCATGTACCTAAAACTATTATTAAATGGAGGGTCTTAAAAATTTGAAAGAATAATATATTCAAACAAATAATGCATACCGCGTAAAGGGAAACAGAAGATCGCGGACCAGATAAAGCTTCATCTTAGCTTGTTGATGAAGAATGAACAAATTAATTGCAATAAAAATAAATCTCACAATGGATCCGTTAACTTGGTCTACCCAGTTAACCCATTTGTCCTAACACTTAGCCCGAGAAAGTCTTAAGTTAGCACTATCTAGCTTCAATGAATAGAAAGCTGTCACCTCAAAGGCAACTGAGATATAGCCATTTGTTTTCTGGGGAGGGGAGGGGCAAGCTAACATTAGCCCCGCCAAATTTCCTGAGGGATTTGAAACGCTAGCTCCATATGCACTATAGCTAGCAATATCACCGTAACAATTTTATAGGTACCCGAAATGTGATACCTTAACCCCCCCTCCCTATTACTCAAAATTACTCCAAAATTGGGTTGTGGTTTCTTTATATCTAGCACCACCTAGCTCCATGAAAAATGAAATTATTACCGTCTTAATTGCGTACCTACGATTTGATAAACACGTTTCTTGAAGATTCAATTTTATCACGAACGTTTTTGCGGTATAAAATGTGTACTTATGTTTCTTTTCGAAAGTAATTTCATAATTTATTAATCTACCGATATTATTTAACTTAAATTCATTATAAAGCAACTGATAATTTTGGGGAGCACTTTTTTGAAATTTAGAAATATTTGTGATATAAAAACTTTACAGAATTCCATGTAAAGTTAAGTTTCGCTTCTATAGGAATTAAAATACTAAATTAAGATCTTATGCTCTTATTTTAAAAATAATTATACAAAAATGTAAAACGAAGCAAGAGTAAATTTGCACTACAATTACTTTGGTTTTGTAGAATTTGTTTGGATATTTAATTATGTATACTTGTCATTATACTTCAATCCAATTTGGTTTTCAGGCTTTAAAAACCATCTTGTGAAAGTAATTTAATTTTTTCTGCCACGATACTATAAAGCGAAAATAAATAAAAATAATAAATATTAATACACGGTACCTAGTTATTATATTATTTATATCAATACTAAATGAATCATTGTGTTTGTACTTGAACAGTAATTTACACGTATTATTTTAGAATACACTAGTAATAATCGTTTGTATTTATATTCATTTATAAGAGTTTCTTAATAAGACAAAGTTCTTAGGAAAACTAAACTAAAGGAACTTACCACGTTTACTGCCACGATGATATTTCTTAGCACAACGCGTCATTCATATATGAATGGCGAGAAATGTTTCAATAAACTACTTGTTATTCGTATTTCAATGACGCTAAATGCATTTTTCTATATTTCCTTATAAGTATGGCCACCAGGGAACATACTCCAATCATTGGTTTTTTCGTATATGACATATAATAGGATAATGACCAATTAGAAGTTAGTTGAGCTTAAAATAAACTGAAATAATACAAATATTTATAAAAAAAGATTTACTTTAATACCTACATATTATTTAAATGAAAAAATATATAAGTTTCAAGGTTAATAAAACAAAAACGTTGTATGTTATTTAGTTTTCTTGGCGTGCTGCTTACCAAAGCATTGCAAGCAAAATTGAACATTTCTACACAAAATTCACAAAATGTGTACACCATTTTAATTAGTTTTCTTGCAACATCACAACCGCCCGAATCTTTAGTTTATCATAGCAGACCCGACATTTTCTTCGAATTTTTTCCCAGCCCAATTAGCCATTACTTTCAGAACATGTATAGTCGTACTGATTGACGTTTTGAAGGCATTCTTTCGTGGAATCAACAAGGAATATGCAATTCCTTCTTTAAAACTCATGGTTACTCTTTTGTGAGTAACAGCTTGATAAGCTATCCACGTATTAACTACAGAAACTCCAAGTAATATTTCCATGGCTAATTTTCGGTACCATTGGACACCTTTACGAACAGTGGTGAAGACTGACGCCATTTGATTCGAAAAGTCGGTACCGGATTTTTCCTTATTATACGCTAAATCTGCTAATGGTTTCAACTGAAATCTATTACGTGACTGGCTACTGGTACCTACCTTATCCAGTGGTGGTCCTACCATTGTGAGAGGATGCTTTGTAGATCACCATCTGACTCCACGTTTGTCTTTCCAGTTTAAGATAACCATCCAATTTATATCCTCTTTACACATAATTTCACCTTTTTTTAATTTAGCCTGCATTGCCGATTGTGGCATTCCTTTTTATTTGCTCTTATCGTACCAAGCGTTTGCGTAACCTTGGTTAAGAAGGGGTTCAGAAACCTGCTTACAGATATCTTCAGCTAATCCAGTTTCTCTGGCATCAGCTTCAGATTTACCATAATATATTTGCATGCCCTAACTGTATCCTTCGGTCTTACAAACCTTAAATGATTGATTCCATATCGATGGGTTTATTAGGTATATATTGTCGGAAGACTAATCTACCCCTCCATGAAACCGAAGTATCGTCAATAACAAACGTTTTATTAGGCATCATAATGTCTTGCAATTTATTTTCTAACATGATCATAAGCGGTTGCATTTTTCCTAGTCTATCACGTGGTAGATTTGACTGATTATTGGAAAAATACAGAAATCGTAACAGCAGTTGGAATTTATTTCTAGAAAAGTTTGCGTGAGGCTACGAAAGAGGGCGAATCAGTTTTGTTGACCAATAGGCCAATAATGCACCCAACTTAACTAGTTCCATCAATAAGCAATGCCCTGAAAACGTCCTTATCTCTTCCTTATCCGCTGGCACCTAGTTGTTACTGTGATTATATCGCTTAGGAGATGAAAAATTAATCGTTTATTCCGTATATAGGTTATTTTCTATTACAATAAGATCTAATACATCATCATCTAAGAATAAGAGTAAGGCACCCAACCGTGTTATATCAGCTGATATGTCTTTTTAAATACCATTTTTTACCGGTGAAATTAAAGACTTGATATCGATTTACATAGTCAAATCATTGTCCCCCTAAATTACTATCTACATTACCATCTCCATTACAATTTGAATTACCATTATAATGCAAATTGAATGTTTTAAAACAATTTACTTTGTCCATGTGAGAAAGTTTTAAATAATCGCCGCGGTAGTAAACCTGTCAAAGTGTTATTTATATATAAAGCTGATATTTTAGAATATTAAGGAATAAAAGGCGCAGAATGTTTTGATTGAAATTTAGTGTTGATATAACATAAAACCTAGGCACCGTGTATGTATATTATTTGTTTCTATTTATTTTCATTTAATAATAATGTGCGAGCGAAAAATATTACTTTCACAAAATAGTTTTTAAAACTTTAAATCAAATTGGATTGAAGTACAATGACAAGTATCTGTAACTGAATATCCAAACAAGTTCTACAAAATCAACAACACGTTTAGTGCATTTTTACTCTTATTTTGTTTTACACTTTTGTATAATTATTTTTAAAATAAAAAGCGTTATATAGCACATATTTTTAATTTAATTCTTTTATTTCTATAGAAGTGAAATTTAATTTTATATGGAATTCTGTGAAGTTTTTATATAATAAATGTTTTTAGCGTTTAAAAACTGAAAAGTGCTGCCGAAAATTATTAGTTACTTTAAAACAAATTTAAGTTAAGTAATTTCGGTAGTTTAATAAATTATTAAATTATTATTGAAAAGAAAAATAACTACAAGATTTATACAGGAAAAACGTTCGTGATAAAATCGAATGTTCAATAAAAGTGATTATTAATTCATTTAAGACCGTAATAATTTCATTTTTCATGGAGCTAGGTAGTGGTAGATCTAAAGAAACAATGACCCGATTTTGGGATAATTTGGAGCAATAGGGGGCTAAGGTATCACATTTCAAGTACCTATAAAGTCCTTCCGGTGATGGTGATAGCTACAAGTTTAGAGGAGCAAGATGGTGCTAGCTATAATGCATGTGGAGATAGGGTTTCAAATCCCTCAGGGAACTTTCCGCCCCACTCACCTCCCGAAAACAAATGGCTGTATCTCAATTACCTTTGACGTGCTAGCTTTCTATTTAATGGAGCTAGATGGAGATAGCTTAAGACATTTTGAAGATAGGTTTTAAGGGGGGTAGGAGTTAGCGCACCCCCTCGCAACAGAATTTGTATTTATTTTATTGTTATATGCATAGTGTTGTCTATCTCGTTTGGCAGCTGTTAAACAATTTTAACAAATTGCATAATTACGTTATTAATTTACGTAATTTTTGTTTGATTTCAGGATTGAGGTTGGCAAATTAGTTCGAACTTTACTGATATTTCTCAACAAGTTCAGGGTTAAGGTCCTTCTAAATAATGGACTCTAAATTTTACAGTTCCTTATTTACCCAAAAAGAAAATTAACATAATCATTCTATTCAAATAGTTACGTTAGCCCTCATTGATCTCACCAATATTATTTGATTAACGACTTTGTTATATTTCATCAAGTAAGAATCATAACCTTTACGCTATATAAGTTTATTTAATAAAAATCCAATGAATAAATTACAAATCAACAATATTTTGATTTAAATCTAATGCACATAAATCTTTGAAAAAACATTTAATATTTATTACTTCCCTTTGATTACTTCTCTAGACAAACTGTTATGACAGACTATAAACAAATATTTACTACAATGTTATTGTTTGGATTCGAGAAAGAATTTATGATTCTTTAAAAGTATTTATTCAAATTAAAACAGAATTTAAAAGTTAAATCAACAAGCAAGAAGCACCTTCGATTTTATTTGTTATTTAAGTTTATAAAACGATTTGATAAATATAAATAAGTTGCGTTTGCATTACCTTCAATTTAAAATAATTAGGCTTCCTTCGGAATATGCTATTCTACGTAGTCTGTCTTAAAAGGATTTACTTCCATTTAAATATCCCAGTCAAACTAGCCATACTTTTTTAGGGTTGCGTGTTTGAATGTTGAATTTATTTTCCTGTTTTATATTAGAAGTAGTACATTTACGCTGTCTTGTGTAACTCCAGCGATTTTTAATGGCACGATTTTTGTGCCACAAGTTAAGTACGAATTTCCATTTCTAACTTCAACGGATTTAAACTCGGTTAGTTCGGTGGATTAATACATTAGCGTAAACTCTTGCACAAGAAAAGATCACACTTACTGCGTGTTCTGAATTTTTGTAACATCCGGACATCCCACTCTGATATTTTCTATTACCCAATTGGCATCTTCCAAATTTCAAATGCTTGCTTGAGATGAAAACATTAATTTTTCGTTCTAATCGAGGTTTTTTCTTCTGCGCTTCAATGCTTCAATCCCTGTTGTTTTTTTAGGACGTCGGCAAATAGTATCTCTCTTTGGCGGCGCCTTTACACCAAGAATTTCTATGTAAAATGGACTTGCATAATTGCATTTTACGTCCCACTGATTTGAAATTTTTAATTTTTTTACACTTTTTTAAATCACTAACGATTAATTTATTACGGGCCACTTTGAAACTTGTAAAAATATTTATTTTTATAGCCTGGGAATATTTGGTTTAAGTTAATATTACTGGTTATTTTATATTACAGCAAATTATTTAGATATATAAATTAAATGGTAGCTTATTTAAATTTCTAATGTGAGAACAAGGTCATTATTGAATTATTGATTTCGGTGTCTAACAATAGCGAGAGATTTTTAAACTATTTAGTTAAAACGAAAACGTTTGCTGTGTATATAACACCAAACTAAATACAAATTCTGTTAGGAGACCTTTTTATATTGTAATTAATTTAAACAATTACCCAACTCCAATTTCAACAAATTAGCACCAATTAAGATGGAATCTCTACGTTATATTAACAAGGAACATATTTTCTAGGGTCGTTAACGATTTTCATCATTAAATGAGATTATAAAATTTGAAACTTAATGAACTTACCTTGTATGCGTAAGAAAGCCTTTAATGCTAAGAAATATAATAAATTGAAATTAAACATTTCGTTAACAGAGGATATAAATAGCTATAACTTAACTAGCGGTATATTTGCATATTTATGATGCAAATTTTGTAACTGGTATTTGGTAGGGTATCAAATTCAAGTAGTAAAGCACTGCCCAATCTTAGTATTTGCTTAAATTTATTTAATGCAAAAATACAAAGTAAATGTATTGGAGCTGAAGTAAGAGTACCAGTTAAGACATAAATAGAGCACAATTAATAATGGTTAAATAATTACAGTCAAAAATCGAAATATGAAACAAAAGAATGCCCTGAAAAAAGATTGAAAATTCATTTGGCACTAGATAAAGACTTTTCGCGTATCAAAGGAGGACTAGATAAATGGATTTAAAATTAGACCTAAAAAGAATCTTCAAAATACGGATATTTTACGAATTCATATTGTCAATAAATTCTAAGTGTTTCTTAAAAACGTAAACCAAAGTTTGAAGACTGCTTTGGAAGCTTATATAAACAAATAAAACTCTTAAAACAGAATCGATAATAAGGCATCTATAAGTTACTAAAAAAGATTATATTGGTACAAATGCAGCTTTGATTGAATTTAATAATTAATTTTAAAGTAGTAGCTAAGCAAATTATTAACTTTGTAGAATTTTTAATTAAATTTTGAAGTAATTTATTTCCAAATATCTATCTCTACATCAACTGACGTTGATGTCAATTTTACAATGGAAATTATATTTTATACAAAAAATTTTTATTTAAAAACAAAATTTAGGTTAAATTCATTAGAAATTTTTTTTTGCGTAAAAACTTCCAAAAAAACTATGGATTTAAATATGCAATACGGAATTGAAAATAAAATAGCCGTTGTAAATTAATTATTGACGCACATTAGCATGATTAACGGTGAGATAACTTATCTCAGATAAGTACACGAAATCTTAGATTTGAGTGTACTGCGGAGGAAAGTCGGCCGACAATTGTGAATAAAATGGTTAGTCCTATATAAAAAATGTCTTCCTATATCTTCCAGTATAACAGGTATATACACAAAAATTATGTATACTAAATAACCATAATTGTTGACACTAATTTCAGTGTTGATTTAAATTTCTAATCTAAAATAGACAGCCATATCTAGCATTGAAACGGCGAAATTAAATCATTCTTTACGTAAGCGGATAGACTGATTCCTTGTAGCGGCAGCAATTCAACCAATGCGCCATACATTGGCATAAATCACAATTACGCAAAAATTTTTACTTGAACAGAGGGAGGCATATAAAATTTTATTGAAAAATTCAAAAATTAGTTAGATAGATGTATTCTGTATTCAATAAGGAGTTTTGAGCTTAAATATTAATGCAATTAATATTGAATTGAAGGAATTAGCGAAAGAAGGTTCGTTATAAATGTAATGCAACCACATTAAAATTAAATCGTATTTCTCATCGTAATTACATGTAATTAAGTCTATAAAGGAAGCAAGTGCATTGCAGATACCTAAAGTGTACACAATATTTATAAGAATAAATCCTAAAGGGAGATCAACTCAATTTAATATAAGCCATAATGACAGTATGCTTCATGATACCTTCAGAAGTAAATAAAAAACATGGCATTAATTAAAAGTTTCTTTACAAAATAAAATGCAAGTTAGTTTTTATGAACGAAATGTAACAAGAAATCTAATTAAATGCGGTACTACACATTATTATATTTTAACTTTCGATAGAATTGATTAACGGTTACCATTAAAATAAAATTACGGATTCACATGCAGTAAGATTACATTAATTTCGATTGCAATTATCCAGAATTCGCTATAATTCGTACTACAAGGCGGTAAACAGTAAAGAAGAAATAGAAATACCGACTTAAACTTTTATAATATTTCTTTTAGTTTTAACACACACGAGTAAATGAAAAATAGTACAGCAAAGTGTTCAATAGAAAACGATGAATGTCATTGTTCTATATTCTAGTGCGTTTTAATTTAAACTGTTGTAAAATATAACTTCACCTAAAATAAATATTATATATAAATTGTATTTTCAATATTATTATTTTTACAAAATATTGTTTTAATTGAAACTAGGCTTGAGCCCTATTTAATTCGAATTGGTGAAGTATTTTAAAAATTCTCAAAAATACTATTGGCTGTTTAATTGTTTTTTCCAACTAATTTAAATAAGATTCTTAAATTTATACCTCTAGGAGGTAATGACTTTTTCCAACAATATCTATTAAAATATTAATTGAGTTGACAAATTTGCAATAAAACTGTGAATTTCGACTTTTCATGGAGTAAGTATGTCTTCTTAGAACAGAACATGTGTAACCATAAATATTTATTAGAAAAAATCGAAAAAAATCAATTCTTCGTTATGGTGTAACGTTTTCAATGCAACGGATCCCAAACCTTCAGGAAATTGAACACAAAAAATGACTCAGGATGAAGTACACTTTAACAATAAAATGTTGTTTATCATTCTACTAGTTAAATTGAGCGTCACTGTCTAGCTATTTTCTTACCACTAACTATTTTTAAATAACAAATATATCACCTCATTCAATCTTACGTCTTATAACATCCAATACAGTATACCACTAGCTATCAACTATTTCTATCACTTGTCTATACGTAATCAAGGTGTCGAATGTACTTTAGTTCCACAAATAGCTTAAGAGGATTGTATCCACCGCCCACACTTCTCTCGAAATGGTATTCTATGTTTACTATATGCTTACACTGCAACAAAATTGAATTTAACATAAGATAAAATAAACCTTATACTATTTAAACAGGTTGGCATCTGCTCCGTTGACAGCTATAAACAATTATAATAAATTGCTTGATTACCTACTTTAGTCACGTAACCTTTGTTTGGTTTTAGAATGTAGCAGGCACACTGTTTCGAAGCTGCATTGAATTTTACAAACCAGTTGAGGATTAAAACCCTTCTTATAACGGATCTTAATATTTACGACCCGTAATGTTAGCTGTTAATGACCCTTGAATTCTCAGTCTAGACGAATGTCTACTTAGTCACCCTACTGATCTCACCAAATAAATTCAATTAACGACTTATATATTTCAGCAAGTAAGAACAGAGAGTTGCGATCTATACATTTATTGAAATTTTCAGAATTAAAAAAGGTAATAATTCGACAACAACCACTTACAATATTTAAGTTACACAAATCATATACGAAACAAGTAATGTTTACAAGCCATCGGTTATTTCCCTGTCCAAACTTTATGATGTTTCTTTAAATACGAAATGGAAAGGAACCTCTGGTTTGTTTGTTAAATTTACTTATTTAAGATAAAGCAAATTTTGTTATTTTTTTAAAATTAATTACCAAGAACTTCGTTTGTTCAATGTACGTTTTTAAAAGAGTAGATTAAAACACTTACGGTTAATTGCGGGAGTGTATTTTTTACGATGTTAAACTACTAGAATTCCTTCTGGTTATGCGTTTACGTCCCTTTTAAATAATCCAATTTAAACTTGCGGTCTTCTCTTTAAGATTTCGCCTATGAACTTTGGAATATTTAACTTACGTTGACATGTAAATTTTTGGAAACCTTATTTCTGTCACAGACCTCAAATGTGTGACACAAATTAAACCATTTACATCTTATTTTTCAACGGACCTTACAACTTGGCTACGCTTGATTGATTCAGCAACGATATTCACGCACAAGAAAAAGATTAGATGAAATTGCATCTTCCGATCTTATATTAATTCTTGGATATTCCACTACTGTAACTTCTAACCAATGGCTGATTCCAGATTTCAAAAGTTTGGGTTTCATGTTGTGAAATAACGAACGTTGCGTTTCCATTCAAATCCAGGTAGTTTTCCTTTGCATTTTACAGCTTAGACCCCCGATTTCTTTTATGGTCGGAAAAAGGTACTTTCCTTTTTGGCGGTGTCTTTACTCTAAGAAATTTTATGTAAAACGTTTCATTGCATAAGTCCGTTTTACTTCCCAGCACTTTGAAGCTGATCATATTACACACGCTTCAAAATCACGCGCAATTCGTTTACTGAAGCACTTTACAACTAGTACCCTTATGAACTTTTATAGTCTGTGAAACTTAGTTTAAACTTAATGCTACTGCTTACTTTATATTACAGCAACCTTATTTTAGAAATTTAAACTGAACGATAGTTTATTTAATTTTCTAATGTTAGAACACGTAATTATTTGTTTATCAATTATGGTGTCTAACAAGGTACATTTAGATGAATAGTGTTGAAGTATTTATGTATTTATAAATACTGAATGGCAGTAAATATAACATAAACTGATGCTGCATGGAACACAACCAAAAGTCAAATTAAATAAAAAATTGTCTCTTTTGTTAATTTTATGGATCTTTAACAGCTTACCATTAGAGCAAGGCCCCTTTGTATATATCTTTGGAACTTGTTTTTAATTTTAGCAGAAATTCGTAGAGAATTTGTGCGTGCTCCTGTGCGTGGGAATGTTCGTGGTTTTGTGTGGATGAGTGTGCTAGTACATGCGTGTAATATATAAACAAAATTAAAAACAATAGAAATTCAATTTAACGTTCCTGAAGGTCACCTATAGCTAAAATAAATGATGGAATAATAATAATTTATTACATCAGCATTATGAATAATTTTATTCCTTACCATATAATGTTCTTTCTATATAAATAGCTGATTATGTTCCTGTAGTTTTAGTTTTCCTTAGAATCTTGCGTTGTTAAGAAGCTGTTTTAAATAAATACCTTTATTATTATTGTACTGAAAAATAAATACTTAAGTGAATATGTGTAAATAAACGGTTTTAATGTAGTGAATATAAATAAAGATCTTTAAACAATTAAATAGTTTCGTTATAATATATATAAATATCAATTATTTGGTATTGATTTAATTGTGATATATTTGCAGATAACAAATCTTTTTAGCTTCACCATTACATCAAATACGTTTATCCATATATTCGTATACCACTTATATGACGTAAAATATTATTTACCTATTAAAGTAAAAACTCTTTATTTCTATATGTTATTATCCCGAATTATGGTTCTTTATTAAAATGAAGCCTTTGATCTGCTCGAGAAGTCACTAAAACAATTTAGATGTATTTCTCAAAATAATGGTATATTCCCGGAAAGGATAGGATATACAACGAATATATTTCATCTTATACAGTGTGTCCACCAACTCTCTTCACAAATAAAAATTGTAAATACTTGTACTCATTTTATGCAGATTTAACGTAAATTACTTAATCCAAAAATGCTTCCTCAGGGAGCTAGAGTTTTTTAATGATGGCGACTTAAAATCGGTTTAATTCAAATACCTACTAAACCGTCGTTTTTTAACTGACAATTTTCTGTACATTTATTTACTGGAATACACCCATTCGTATGGAATACGTACGTTTTTTACTTGCGGTCATAAGCGGCTCATTTATGAAGGACATTGCACGATTTTATTCATAACTTTTTGTCTTTCAAAATTTCGCCATTTTAACACAGAATTAACAAATTTTGGTTTTTTTGTAAAAAATAATGCTGTTAGCTGAAGTTCCTATGACGCACCGTTTCCGATAAAAATCGATTTGAACTTTTCATGTATCAATGCATTTGTTTCCATTGACTTAACAATTCATTACTAATCGTGAATGATAAGTATAGAAAACAAACAAAACAAAAATTGCATTAATGCCAAACTGTTTTTCAAACACCTTCTACAGCTAATAACTTAGCTTTCCTAAAAGAAAAACTAAACTTTTTATTGATAGAGATGTAAATTATGCAATTAATAGTAAAAAAAAATTATACCAAAATGATACTCGAAAACACAAAATACAAAACTAAATATACAACAGATGCTCCATATGACGGCCACCTTTTTGTATACACAAATTTATTCGCGTACGTAAAGGTCGCCGAATTCTTGCAAAACTTCCTTTATTGTTTCTAAATTAGTCGAAGATATTTGGAATTCATCTTAAAAGTTGATCGCTTCTTTCTATTGGTTATAAATAAACAATTGATTTTTTCGTTATCCCGACACACAAAAATCGCAATGATTTAAATTAGGAGACCTTGTTGACCAAGCAATTGGATCACCGTTCTCATTCTACCGCTCTCAGAAATTACAAACAATCCTGCTGTAGTGAGCTGGACAATCATCATGTAGAAACCAAAAGCTTTGCCGAGTATTTAAATTAATATCATCCAATAGATCTGGTAGAGTATTTTGTAAAACGTCGTGATATTCCGCACTACTTAAACTGTTGAGCAATTTTACAGGTCCGAGCAGATTATAACCAAGAACATCTATCCCTATGTTTGTACCGAGCATTTCCTGATGTTTAGTTTCTTTTCTAACATAAGAATAATAATGTACATTACGCTTATTAAAAAGTCCACTGTTCGTAAAAGTGGCTTTGTCTTAAAACAAAATATTTAAAAAAGTATTAGCTTTGATTTACTTTATTTTGCAACTAGTTAAAGAAATTAACACCAAGAGGAAAATCACCATTATTCCTGGCTTGGACTTTTCTAAAATGAAAAGGGTACAAGTTTTCTTGTGCTAAATTTTCCATACAGAAGATTTAGAAATATTGGGATACATTGCAGCCAATCTTCTTACGTAATTTAGGAATTTACTTTAGAAACTACTGATCCTGTGTAATTTAAGGATTTCCTTTAGAAATTACTGGTCCTGTTTCCCTAATTCTCCGATGAAGAATTGTAAATAATTTAGGAGCAGAATATCTTCTATTTGGAAATTTATCTGCATTGCATTTCCCCATACACTAAACTATTGTAACAATCCTCAACCTTTTGTATTTGGAAATTAATGTAATACTTGTGATATTACAAATTACAAGAAGATACGCTTGAAAAATAATTTGTACATATTTTTATTTTATACTTGTTAATCTAATTTAGCCCACCTACAGATTTCCACAGGTGATATTAATTACTAACCATAGGAGTAATTTAAGGTCACTTTGTGCTATTTTATTAAAATTTCAAATTTGTTTGAGAAGATTAGTGTTTTAATAATAAGATTAATAAGAGGATTTACAGAATTCATCTTTAAGAAAGATTTGCGAGCTGAAAATTGAATAGGAAATTGTGATTAATACATTTTATTTTGCGAAAGGAGTTTGAGGTCACGCGGTATAAATAAGGGACACCCTGTTTGGTATGATTAAGAATTTTCGCAGGATTTCATCAAAGATAAATATTCTTATTCACTTTGGTGGTATTTTGTCAAGAAGGCGGTTTCAATTTATTTAAACGACAACGTCTATTGCCATTTAAATCATCTATATAATAATAATAATAATACTTTACATTGCACTAGAAAGTTAAATGTATGGATAGCAAGAATGGCAAGTCCATGCCCACCAATTGGTTTACACAAATTCGTGCTCATCGAAGATTTATCGATTATTAACTAATTGCTATTTTAAAATACGAGAAGTTACTAAAATATGTTGTATTAGAATCATTCTTAATAGAAATATCACCCGCCTCACTTCAAATACAGCTATTATAAGAGGCATGCGCCTTCTAATGCTTTCGTATAGTTTTTGCGATTCACGCGAATCTCATTTTCAATTGAACATGCACTTCTTGACTGTAAATTTATCCCTATTCAATGGACTTTTAATAACGTTACTATATATGTTACAGAAAGGATTGTGTTTAACCCAAAAATATGCTATTCAACACATTTCGGAATCCCAAATGCGTTAGATAAGTAAACATCTAATCATAACTTCCTTCATAAATTATAAGTTTGTTACCCTAAACTTGACCATCACAGTTGAGATTGATCGCTTATTATTTAGGCTATAAATTATAGACAACATGTTAATTGTGTTTATATAGTGAAAGTGTAACATAACTGTAGGAATAGTTATGTCTATCTGAAATGTTTAGAATAATTCTAAAACGGGTAAAGTAAAACAGAAGTTTGAATTAAATATACTACACACAGTTGGCATAAATAAATTGATAGTTACACCTCGTCCATCGAATATGAAATTTAAAGAACTAATTTAGCATAAGTAGTTTTATAACATATTTGGATGCAAAAATAGTATCATATAAAAATAACAAAATATAGTCTTTAATGTAGCCAAGTTAATTTTATTTTTATTTCACTTGACACAAATCCTAATTATGTAGAAAGCTACGAGGAATTTACATTGCAATGTAGGTTTTCAATAGTAGATAGCCTTAAGAGACGTTTCACATAGTTTATTTAAACTTAAAAAAATTCAGAACTTTTTAATTTTCATCCAACTAAACTGAAATTTAAAAGGTGTATTTAAAATATAATTGTTTAGTGCACCAGGAAAGGAAAATTGAATTAGTTAAAAATTTTACCTAAAAGTAAAGCTATCGAAAAATCAAATACTTGTGCACTAGATTACAATCTCTTTAGTATATTGCCATGGATTCTAGCTCAGTAGCCAAGCGGTAGAGTAGGGGGGGTATGGTGTAATCGGTGTAGGTATAAAGTTGTCAAGCAAAATACTTCACGGTTGGTCTCCTC
>JAHWXV010237625.1:0-16659 GCA_024586415.1 Phrixothrix hirtus | reverse complement strand
AGAAAGGATCTTTTACCCATTGTAGAGACTGCCTACATTATTTACATTGATTTTTAATATAATTATTTACATAATAGTCCATTTTATTTCAATTTTCAAAATAACGCATCTCGTAATATGATTTATTCTTACATAACAGGCTGTATTTACCACAATATATATATACACACACACACTAACATAACTACAAAAAACAAACCACCTTTGGGAGAAGTAAGGGTCAAACTTAGAGCCCTTGCCTTTCGACTTAGTCTTATAAACGTAAATACTACAGAACGAAGTACACAGGCGAACCACATTATAGTATAACATAATGACTTATTAATAACAGACAAATAAACGACTTTAACTTAAAAAACCCAACCTAAAAGCTTACCCTCCGAAACAAAAAATAATCAAACTACCGTAGACAATGTATCAAATATAATTACCAAATATGTTGACGAAAAACTCCTGCACCCTAAGATAGAACAGACTCAAGCAAACCAACGATCACTAAGACATCTCGTGAGGACTAAACATCAAACCGGTGGGAAGATTACATTTCCAATTCCCGGCGCTGCTGATAGCATTCAACTGAAGTGCACTAACATCCACACAGAACTTAATAAATAACAAAATCTGCTACATGCACTGTTCAAAAGAAGAGGAGAAGAATTATTATGCAATCTTTTTACGCAGACTTTATTACAACTCACAGAAGATTTATTTGACCCTAAATAACCATGGCCTAAAAGCCATATACTGACGAGACAGGTGATCAAAGTTCTGCAACTTAACTGTCACCGAAGTGCAACCGTGATGCACGAATTGCGCAAGGTTGCGGAGAACACTGAGGTGAACATTATATGCTTGCAAAAGCCATATCCAAACAAAGAAGGTAAAATTCCAGGCATACCAGTATCCAAATTGAAAATAACTCATGACAGCCGTTGCAGCCACAACTGTCATAGAACGTTTATACGACGCCCATTGTAACTGGGTGAAGGTTATGGCAGACTTAGGAAGCTGGATACTGGTAATTTCAAAATTATATAGACGTCAATTTCGGGAAAATCTATAGGGTTGTGTAGACTTGCATAAACAGGCGTGTCATATATGCGATGGATGCGAACACGAACTCGTATATGTGGCACAGTGGCAGGATCAGCGACAAGGTAAGGAAACCTTTAGGAGCTCAATCTTGCGATTCTGAATGAACCTTCCCACCATGGAGCTAATGATACTGAAACGAAAATAGAGGTTACCCTTTGTACATTACAAGTATACTACCAAATAAAATATTGGAAAGCAACGGAAAATGATACCACAAGTGACCACAACAGCATTACCTTTCAAATAATATACACAAATGAAACAAGAACACTCACAAACACTAACTAAACCTTTCATTACAATAAAGCAAATTGGACTAACTTACAAACCATCTTCGGACTACAACCTAAGATAAACCAAAAACAAAACTTGAACACGTCCAATAAGAAACTTGATTACGACATCTATGGCAAGGTTTGAAATTTTACGACACCTGCTAACGGTAAAGGAAGAAACACGAACGATCTTTAATTCTGGATATAAGCATTAAATCAGTACAGGCTTGTACATAAATTAAACAGCTGGATAAAATTCAACGAGATGAAATTAGAGAACAATCCTTGGAGTTATTCGTACAAAATAGCTGTAGAAAGACTCAAGAACACCTCTTAGATCAACACACCACAAAAAGGTAATGGCAAGATACCGTATCACGCTTACTTTGCAAACTACTTCCCGGCAATGACATCCAACGAGACACCGAAATACAGACTAACATTAGAACAGGTACAAACTCTTCAAAATCTAATTTCAATTACATCACCTTTCAAAGACACAGATCTCAAAGAAGCTATTACTACTCTAATCAACAGGAAAGCGTCAGGCCCTGATGGTGTCAATTAATAAAGTACACAACGCCCTAACTAAATGATTACTACCAACACTGCTTTCATTATTTATCGAATGTTTAGCACAGGACAAAATGCCTAACTCCTGTAAACAAGAAAATGTCATCATTATCAAAAAAGGAAAGAGAAAAGGCCCTCAAAACACAAAAACGCCATCAGAAAACTATACGAAAAACTATTAAGTCGGAGAATAATAACACACAGAACCGCGTGTGGCTGTAGTGAAACGTAACACAACTTTTGAGAAGACAAGGACAAAGCCCTACGCTTATCTGGGGCTTCAGGGGTTGAACTTAGCAAGAGATCTAGTGAAAAGTACAAAGAACTACTATCAGGACAGATACGCCATACTTGATGCCGACACGACCAAATAACGAAAAGGCTCACAAAAGGACGTTCACTTTTCTGGGATATCGCTATCTACGATCCACACCTGACACTAAAACAAGACAAGATGATACTAAACGTAATATCATATGCAAATGACATCGCGGTATTTCTAGAAGCAAAATCTCGAACAGCGCTAGAACACAAGATAAACACAATATTGGCCCGAATTAAAGACTGAAGCTTGAAGATAAAAATGCAAATATCACCCTAAAGGACCACATATATCCTGGTAAGAGATAACCTACAGAGAAACTCAGTTATAAAACTATGTAACACAAAATTTTTATCGAGAAAAAATTCAACTTCAAAGAATATCTGCCATAAGCTCTATGGCAAATAAAGCATGTAACAGACTTAACGAGCATTCAACCACGACCGGAAAAATTATGATGGGGCGGAGCGTGGTTTATCGATAGCTTTCGAGGTTGAACACTGTATAATTATTTAAAATCGGGAATTGGGGGCGCCACTGTTCTCTAATCTAATACATGAAAACAGGATTAATTTATGAGAAATGCCCTATACATAGAGATGTTCGAAACCTACCTTTAGAGCGGCTGCAGACCCCTCTACGGTAACGCGGATGCGGTAAATGGTCTAGACTGAAATGTTATTTATTGTGACTTCTCCTGTATATGAGATAATCGTAAATCAGTGCCTCAGTTTGAACGGTCACCTTACAGGCCACTCAAGTGACGACGGTCAAAGAATGAGGGTTCACCCTGTATACAATAACGTATTGAAAGGTTAGGTTGACAACGAAATGGCTTGAAGGACATACTCCAATCAAAGTTAACTATAACAGTATATGAATGTGAATTGAACGTAAATATTTAGCGTGCTACTTCTTGACAGATATTGATTATATAAATACCATCACTTTGAATTCTAATATTATCGACACACACTATTGTTAATAATTTTAGAATTTAAACATCTGATCCATATAATACAATGACATACACTCAAGATATTTATAGAATAAAATATTAGTCCACAGGTTACACAATTGAACAGCTCAATAATTCTTAAAACTAAAATATTAACATACGTTACGTCAGGGGTGACATAGTTTAATGCACAACATAACAAGGCATTTCAGGAAGGAATTTCTTAAATTATTTCATTGATATACTGGAGATTCCACCAAGTGAAACCAGGTACGCTAAGGCGTTTTAATTAGCTGATGGAACTCGTTCGTCAACAAAAAGACATGTATAAAATAGAATAGATTCGTAAGCGCTTTCGAACGTTAATTAACATTTCTAAACTTGATAAATTAAAATAAATACAGTTATTAATAAAATCATGAAATGCGGTCGTACTTTTAGTTACGTGAAATTTATAAGTTATACTAACAGTTTCTTGACGAAATATACTTCAATTTTGTTTTGTGTTTAACATCCGGTTAACTTTGATATATTTTAACAAAACTTAACATCAAGAAGCGCTACTTATCGCCTACTTATCCAAAAAGACTTGTTGATTGTCCAACCCCGGATGGAATTTCCAATGAAAAGATTGCTATATTTCGACGGCGTGTACAACTATTTGTTATGTACTGCTAAAGCGCTTTTATCTCACATCCCCTAATACCACTTTTCTAACTAGAACTGTAATGGCAACTTTCAAAGACGCGTCTTGTTAGATTGCGCGTTACGAATTTATTAAATTTCTTTTGTTTTCTGATTTCACGGTATTCGAATCCAACTACCGTTGCGCGGCAGACGTGAGGTCATAATTATCTATCAAAAAGGAATGCTAGTTGTCCGATTTCGTTTTTAAACTGACTATTATGAAATTTATTCCAAATATCTCTGGGCCACTAAGCCACTAAGTTATTTACAATAACTTTGTCTTAAGCTTTTCAATTGCAAACTCCAGGGTTAAATACTAGAAATGATTACATAGAAATATTTTCTTTAAGAAATCTAACTTTATTTTGGAATTGAAAGAAAACATAATTTATTTATTTTCCTTCACAATGTCTTCAACTATTTACAACAAGAACATTTACTAAATTAAATTTATTTTTAAACTGAAAGATATATTTAATCAAATTTAATTTGGCTTAGTAAAACAACTTACACGTAGATAATTAAGATAATTTTACAAATAAATTTATATCCCTTGAATTATGAACTATATGCCCTTAACATTATTCTAGATTTATTTCAGTAGAATATACACGGTGATGTAAAACGAACAGCATGAGCTGACACATCTAAATAAAACGTGAGATATTAACCAATATCGTGCATAAAATTGCCAGGATTGCCCAAAAATTTTTCAAAATCCTGTTAAACTGCGCATAATTATACTTAAATAATATACAAATGGAAATTATCACTTACGCAATCAATGCTTAGGAAACCAAGTGCAATTTAGTAAATAACAAACAGAAACTTTTAAGACTTAAAGAGGGACAATTCTCAGCTTCATGGGATCTTCAATCGATCACCTTTCAGTGATCCTAGGAATTATCCCAGTACATCTATATTGAAGAAAATCACAGCAGGGTACTAGCTTTAAAAATGCGACCATAACAAAATGCGAAGGATATTGGGGAACAGCTTAACTACTAAATCTGTAATCACAAACAGTATATTAGATCTATGACAGAGAGAATGGAACATATCTACCAAGTGAAGGAGAAAATACTCTTCTCAGCCAGACGTCAAGAGAAAAATTTAAAAAACGCGCCTTCTTCACGGATAAGGAAGTAAAATCGTAGGTCCCTTGTCAATATGATGTCAGGCACGTTAAAAATCCCTACTAGCGGTGAAACTTCTCCACGTTCGACAAAATTCTAGTAGACTTGACTGTAGCAGTTCTAGCCAAAAGGGACAAGGGAATTTCCGCATCCCTAGGTCACAGCCACAACAAACAAACCTCAAAAAAGTTTAGAATAACAAACATCACTTTCTCGTAGCCAATTTAAACTATTGTTTTAAACACATGCAACCTATTAATGTTCATATGAAAAAGAATAGTTTGGAATTAAATCAATTTAAGCGAAACTGAAATTTGTCGCCGTATAATTTAGCACTACGACTTGAACGGTCTACGACCGATAAAGGAACGAATGTTCGGCCGGCCAACTTAGTGGATTCGGGGAGGTTACAATATTTGAACCATTCTACATGTACGAGGCGCGTTCAACAAGTATGCGAACTTACTTTTAAAAAACTCCCATTTAATTTCTACACACTTCTTCCAGCGGTCCTCCCACTTTTGAAAACATTTCTCGAAGTACACTTTCGTATGGATTTCAGCTAAGACATACTAGATCCCTCTCAATAGCATTTTCAATTTTGAAGTAGCCAAAAACCATCAGAAACTATGCCGTGGGAGCAAGGAGAATGTCGTATCTGGGAAGTGTTGTTTTTCGCCTGGTAAGTCTAGATTATCTGAGAAAAAGCGATAGCTGCGTTATTGTGATGAAGTTGCCAATTTTTGGTTGCCCGCAAGTCTGGCCTTTTTCGCCGTACCGCATCGCAGAGATGACGCATAACATTTAAATAATATTCCTTGTTAATTTTTTGACTTTCTGGTACATACTCATGAAACACATGAGTCAAATACACATTCAACATAACTTTAACTTTCTGCGCACTTGTTTGGCTTTTTCGATAACGAAAATTTCTATTGTGAAAACTGAGCGTTGGTTTCTACCAACATACCCACGTTTCATTGCCACTGATCATAGTATTGGGGAAGTTCTGATCACTTTTTGTATATTCCAGCGTGTTCTCTGAAACTTCAAAACGGATTTGATTTTGGTCAATCGTCAACAGATTTGGCACAAATTTTGCAAACACTCTATGCAGAACATCAGATTGTCGATCAAAGTGGAATATGCCGTACTAACCTCTTTTACAACTTCCCAGATAGTAATTCGACAATCCTTCTTGACCAAAGTTTCCACTTGATGGACAAGTCCATCATTACAACTTGTTGAGGGATTTCCAGAACGCGGCTTGCTTTCCATCTTTAAAGCGATTGTAACATTCTTTAATTTATGTAAGACTCATAACGTCGTCTCCGAAATCTTGCTGAATTTTACTACCCAGATTTCTGGGTGTTCAAGTTTTTCTTAGATTTTAAAACTCGTAAAATCCGACGCGCAGAAATACACGTACTCACTCACAAGTTAGCATGCAGCCTCTGATGCATTGTATACAGACGGTGTCAATCGGTATACGCGCTAGCGTCAGGTGTACTTTTACACCTTAGGGCAATACTCACATTACATTTCATGGCGTTTGAAAACAAAGGAATGAATTCGCAAATATTGTAGATTAGATTTTTAGTCCATCGGGGTTAATTAAAATAGGGCAAATCGATATTTTTAACTACAATTCAAGTTTCTTAAAATGTATTAGGTTAAAGTTGTTTGATACAAAGTATAAAGTTACGCACACAAGGAATTAACGGGCATGATACCATTTGAAGCTTAGGAAATAATTAACTGGGTTTAAATTCAACAAGTGGAAAGATAGATATTTTTCTCGGCGCCGTACAGACGGGAATAATATGACCTAGTCGGGCTGATTACGAGGAAATAGTCATCATACAGACACGCTTAAGTTAGATAGTGTGGAAAGTGATCAGTTCTTGTTCGGAAGTATTTTATTTATTTTAGGAAAATAGTATTGCCTCTATTGAAGTTGCTTGGGATAATTAATTCAATGTAAAAACGGCCAACTCCATTTAAGTATCATCTTACCCTTGGAGGATTATCAATCCTAAAAACTAAGAGTTAGGAGTGCTTTCCGAGTCAAGAGCGCTTGTTCCACCTGTAAGTTTTAAAGTACCTGCCTGGCTTTAGGCATTTTGGCAGTAAATCCAAGTTTCTTGGGATAATTAATTCAATGTAAAGACGGCCAACTCCATTTAAGTATCATCCTAGCCCTGGGAGGTTATCAATCCTAAAAACTAAGAGCTAGGTGCTTTCCGAATCAAGAACGCTTGTTCCACCTGTAAGAGTCTTATTGTTTTTTTCTTTCTTTGCTTATTTCACACCTGGTAAATAAGGGCTACGTTACGCCTGCACACATCTACAGACATTTGTGCCATCACCGAACAATCTAGTTTTTGTTTGTTTTAAAATAACGTAAAAACTAGATAAAGAACGCTGCCGTCCGTTATATACAAATATCAAGGAAATAAATGAATTATGGTCTTGAAATACCTGTAGTAGCGTTGAATCAAAATTAATTCATTGAAATATTTTACGTTTGTAACTTTCATTATTAAAGCGAATTGTTCATATCAGATTTACTATTGTACTTTAATCCGTTAGTTTTATAATTACTATTCCCATAATAATTTGAGTACTCACATATAAATACGTTGCTTATGCATTTTTTTTTAAATATTGTATCGTTAGCGGAATCCAAGGTTCGTTTATTATTTGTCACCGTCAATCAATCTCTTCCACTTGTAATAACAAGCTGGATTTTGTAAATAAACAATTCTGAGACTAGATTCCGTTAGCCAATGTTCTTTGTTCTTAGAATTTAAGTTCTATTTAATGTCTCAAGGAATTATTGAATTTGTGTATATATGTGTTTCGTGCAAACTTAATTATATAAAAGTGTTTTTGTGCTCACTTTTGGTTATTATTTGACCAACGTAAAACCTTACTTGTAATTGTAGTTATACAGTGCGTGTACAATAAGTTAGATAGCAATTTAATAATTTTCATTAACGAAAGTCATAAAGCATTTATTTCTAGGTGGATATAACACTTTCCTAAAAATCTAAAGTTCAGTTGGATAAATTAATAACATACAAAGTGCTCAGTTCTGAAAACCTGCCCTTAGCTGTTTCATTTAAGGTACTTTACGCCCTACATTTTTGCAAGTAACGTAAATAATATTTAAAGCTTTCTTTAGCATTTTGCATTGATTTTTATATACAGAGCGATCATAAATAAGTGAGCACATTTAGCATTAGTACATTTCTTTTTCAATCTTAATCCAGTATCTGCAGTACCACTAGAGTGTCTGTCTCCATTTTTAAGGTAGGTCACTAACATCATAATATACAGGGTGTTTCGCAAACATCGTCTGATTGCAGTTTCGACTTCTGAACAGTGGCGCCCACCTTTCACCGATTTTGCCTTAATTCTACAGTGTTTAGCCTTGCAAATACCGTCGAACCACGCCTCGCTCCACTGGAGCTTTGCCGGCCGTGGTTAAATAATCGTGATTTCTGCCACGTGCGCTATTGTCAGTTTAGCCTGTGACAAAATTCTCACCGAGAAAAGCAGAATTGCTATCAGTCAACTACCACACTCTCTGAAACTCGCTGGAAGTGACTTTTGGTATGCTATACTTTGAAGATCGGTCTCAAAGAAACGCGTTTCACAATAGTGGAGGACATCAAATGGTATACGGCGGCCGAACTCTGTAAGGTTCAAAAGTCTTCCACTGATTCCTTCAACAATGACAAAACCGATAAAGCAAGTGTGTGTGTGTGTGTGAGTACAAGGGCCCTTCTTCAGCCAAACTTGTCGTCTGCTCCTCGTATATTTGAGATTAAACCAAATATTATTATTATAATTCTTAGCGAAACTTATCTTTAATAGTTTAAAACTGTTATATTGTATATAATAAATGTTACACATGAAATGCTGACCCTTAAATAAGAAGAGGTAAAAAACTTAAACTTAGATTACCTCATTTCATAATTAAATCGTGCATCAAAAAGGTTGATGATTTGAATATCGAGTAATTTAATATGCCATTGGGGAAATTATTGACCTGAGGGCATCGCATGAACTTCGGCTTATAATGAAATACGTTGAAAGCATTTCTGAAATTCGAAACATCGATACATTATTTACTTCAACAAGCTAACATGAATTAAAAGATATCAGCTGATTATTTTGTTATTAAATCTATAAAAGATAATCCAGAGCTAAATAAAATGATTATTTCAAATCTATAAATATATTTTCTATTGTTTAAATCACCTTTTTCAAATATTAGAGCGTTCTATCAATTCAAATCTCTAACTTTAACACCCTAATTTAAATTCTAGCGTTTAGTTGAGCTCGTCGACTGACCTTGTCACAAATCGCAACCATTTGTAATAGAAATTATTCCCTAAACAGCACATTTATGTAATATAGGCTGCAAATGTGTTCTTAACCTATCTAAATAAAGCAAGTACGCATGTAAGCTTATATTTAGGATGAACAAAGGCTTTACTTCTTTACAGTGGATTAATGATCGACCTTTTAGTGATATCGATGGCAGGTCGATTTAGCATATATTTTCGACGTGTACAGTTAAAACTAATGTTAAGTTTAATTCGTCAATTAGATTGATGATTACGTTATACGAATATATTTATAGGCAAATTTTAATATATTGTAATACGAGGGGTATTCAAATATAAACGAGAATTAATTTTTTAACTCTATTAATGCAAAAAAAATGATAAACAAAAATTATTTTATTTTTCTACATAATTTCCTGCTTTATTAACACATTTTCCCCACCGAATAGGAAGTTTGTTATTTCATCACAGTAAAAAGAAAAGGGACAGGTGTTGACCGAATTGCGCACAAGCATCTGTATTTCCGCATCATCAGTGAAACGCTACCCTCCTAAAAACTCCTTCAGTAATTCAAAGATGGTGATAGGTCCGAACTGTAGGTGGGGTGTTCAAACGTTTTCCAGGACATTTCCTTCAATTTCTGGCACATCTACCATCGTCATTTGTTCCGATAAGCTGCCTTTACGCAAGAGTGTGCAATAATAAACAGCATTAACTGCACTCTGATCGTGAAGGAAATCCAGCAAAAGAGCGCCTTTTTAATCCCCGAACACTGTTGCGAGACGGGTTTTTAGCTTCCACAGGAGCGGCCTCCTTTTTTTGTCATTCTTTACGCACCTGCTTGGTGTCGGGAGTGTAGTGGTAAACCAACGTCTCATCACAGGTCATTATGCGACCGAGAAGACAGTCCCCCGCAGTTTCATGACGAGCGAAAAGCCGTTAGCTGATCTGAAGGCGAACAGAATTTTGTTCCTCTGAAAGAAGACGCGGTACTCAACGATCTAAAATCTTGACAAAACCGAGCTCATCATGAATACTCCCAATGCTGATGTTAACTTACGAAGCAATTTCAGCGACGGTCATTTTGAATAAAGTAACGGAGCAAAATCGTTCTAGATCGACGATCATGTGTTTCATTCTCGCCTTTCTCTTGCACTTCAGAGAATGTTTTGTGCCAATCAAACACTCGTGGTTGTGAAAGGGTGTTTTCACCCAGATCTTTTTGCAATCTTTGTAAAATTCCAGCTGGACGGACCGCTTTCGCGACAAAACCTTGATAATGATACCTTGAGCAACAAACGTGTGCACCTCCCTCTCGCTCATGTTTAGTACTGCTACGTTAATCGTATCAACACCGCGCCGACGTGTTTCCGCCACTCCTATAATCACCTCCTACTGTTTTAAAACCGCCACATCGAAATTCTCATTTAAATTTGAATTTCGCTCATACTATGTTTAGATTTATCCATCCGACAATGGTCTACGCGGCAATCGTCTGGGGATATGCCGCTAGGTCAAACATGAGGAAACTGCAAGTCATCCAAAACAAGTGCATGCGCATGGCTACAGACGCTCCGTGGTTTATGCGAAATTCGCAAATCCACGAAGACCTGAGCATCCCCACCATTCAATAATTTATTCATGAACAGGCCACTAATTGGTACTCTTTGTTTCAGGACAGCTCCAACTCCCTGATCTCCGGGTTAGTAGCCTACAAGGAAACCGTCCAGAGCGGTCCAAGACGATTCTTAACCTCCGTGAGTAGGAAAAGCCACAGAAAAGTGCGACTTCGTTCACTCGAAAACGTGGACGGAGTCATACGATAACTGTGGCTGCAAATACTTAAGCACAAGGTCATTAATCGCTCAGGATGTAGGTGTAAAGAAGTTTGATTGCCTTGGTACACCGCTTGCCAAGAGGTTCATGGTATGTTTAGATTTTTCTATTTTACATTGTCCTGTAATTCGGTTCTGACCTGTGGTGCAATAATTGTTTTTATTATTATGATTAATAACACCATCGTCGTCTACATTATAACAATTTCCCGATTTTTATACAATATTTAGTTTGTTTTAGATGACGAAACTATTATAATTTTAATAACGCCACTAACTTTCAACAAATTTTAATCTTACAATAAAAATCACGCACATAATACTCTGCAATTTTCTGTAACGTAGCAGAAAAATATTATTTATAACTTTTTAAAGAAATATTCATCCATATTTATAACAATTTAACAGGTATTCTTTGTAATACATAGAAAATAAATAGTTTGAACAAAACAAGCTGTAAAAAGCAGTAAAATATAATCCAAAGTGACAGCTGTAATTTTTAAAATACAATAAGAACCCTATGTGAAATATGAAGAAAAATGTAGAATATAAAAGCTAACAATGATTAATTTCTAAAACTACTCAGAAATATGCGACACAGATTCAATGTTACCGAGATTTAATTTATAAAATTTCAACACACTTTACTTATAACATATTTATATTGATATAAAACCCATTTAGTAAACCAAACGGATAAGGGATGTATTTTTTCTTAAACTTTAAAAAATGATAATCTCCTTTAAGACGAACTATATTGATTATTAGAACAAATAAAAAAAAACATCTTGTTTCATAAGAGAGCGGTTTCAGGAAACAGTTCATTTCGAAATTACATAATTACATCTGGGAAACCAAAATCTCCGTTACTTTTCTTACCTGTCGTTCCTCAGAGACAATGTACCGCATTATCTGGTTTATTTATTGTAACAATTAAATAGTCATACATAACATGTAAATACAGAATAAGTTGGGCGCCACTAGGTTTGACCAATACCAAAATCGTAACTAATCACTGAAATTACTATAACTCGAGGGTTACACCTAGTATACGGGACCGATATTTTTAAAATTGACTATAAAAGCATCTATTTAATCAAGCATCCCCTTTTTGTTTAAAACAACTATGTGAAGCTGCAAATAAATTTCACAAAAATTATAAATAAACTTCCTAATCCGGAAGCTATAGCCACTCAGCGGATAGCCCAAGAACTACTAACCGAAAAATGTGTAGCCTACTTAAGCTTCCAAGCAAGTGTCTTAAAAATAAAATAAAGCTGTAAACGTTAAAAATGTCTACAAAATTAATATCAATGTTGTTTCAATTCCCTGCAGGGCTAAATGAAAACACTCTCCAACCAAAAATTTGGGTAAGGATGATTTTGGAAGGAGATTCAAGGATAGGAATGAACGAAAATATTGTCTCGGCATTCACCCCAATGGCGATGTCTCAGGTTGCCCCAAGAATCGAACCCAGGACCTGCCGAATGCTAGACTGTAGTGTTAATCACTGCCCAACAACTTCTGTAAGGAACGTAGCGCTCTCGGGCAACACTTATTTTAAATTGCCAATTTATACAATGATTAAGTTTGATAATTTCTATTATCCTGAGGCGAACCAACAAACTCGCATACTTTCTCTACCTGAATAGCCTGCGAGTGCTGTCGCTGTAACTTTCCGAATTCTTTCCACAGCTTAGAAATTGAAAAAAATTACGTATTACTTTTTTAAGCTGTTTTAATAGACTTAAAGTCCTTATCATTAAGTGAACTTTCATCAAATTAAAAGATATTGTAATTTGAGGATGTCTCAACTCTGTCAAGTCGCTAGAGTATTACACGTTTTTTCGTCTTGTTTACCCTTGCTGTTTTTTTCTCAATGCGTTCAATTGGAAACACTAATTGTTAGAATTGTCTGTCTAAACCATCCCTGAAAGTTATCAATAGAGCTAATCCTAACAATGTTACGTTTAATTCATCTAAAATACTTTGCAGCATTTATCGTATTTAAAGTTATATTAATAATTTTTTTAAATAAATAAGACATTGCAGTTTCCAAACTGTAGCCAATATTTATTTAAAACTTAGTCAAAATAATATTCCACAAAAGTGTTGTTACAAATTCGTTCTGACTTTGATAAACGTAAAGTACATAGTCTTTCCTTTTTAGTTTTTAATGCCGTGTGGTTTCACAGCCATTAGTGAACAGGTGTTCTCATCAAAAAAAGAATACTGGCCTGTTTTGAATGTCCAAAATTCCTGCGAATTTCAAAGCGTAACGCTGATTATAGTATTGATTCAAACTTTCGAACAGATCTTTCAGTAGAATTCAATCCATTTCATCTTTTATTGATTGACATGTAAAAGTGATGTTTTCGATATATCAGAGAAACTTGAATTTGGTTATGTTTTTAGCTAATTAGGAGTATCCTGGAGCGTTACAAAATTCTCATAACGATCTCCCTTTTTACCTTAAATCCATAGTTCCACCGACTTATAGGACTATACACAAAAAGATAATTCTAAATTTATTTGATAAAAAACGGTATATTATTCACCAATGAAGAATTATATTTAAGAAAAATAAATGGAATTTTTTAATTTCGCCACTCGTATTAGTTAGAGCTGTTGATTGACTTAAACGCGAGTTTAAGAATTTGAACAGTGTATTCGGAAAGAACATGAAAAATGTACATAATAAGTTAGTCATTGGGCATCTATTTCCAAGACAAATTTCGAAAGTTTCACTACATTTTCCGGAAACTTGATTACCAACATAAACTGATTTATATTAAATTTACCGTTTTATACTTATCAAAGACGCCAAAATATATTTACATTGTAAGTTTTTAAAACGAATGTATGGGGATGCGTTTTTCTTCCTATATACAGATACAATAGTCTAATTATTTGTATAATTAAAAAAACATTTAGGTACGTCCGACGCTTCTACTTAACGTTCATGGTATCGTATGTAGCGAATATGCAGAGATTACACTAACTTATTCGGGTAAAAAATCATACTGTGAAATATAAATCATGAATGCGATAAAAAGCAAAGATAAATTATAAGAAATGTTATGAAAACGATTTACGAGGCTGTTGTGATATTGTGATATTTCGGAAATCTATTGTTTTAAATTTTATTTACATAATGTGTATACCAAAAAAAGAGACTCTACCATCAAAAAATGATCAACGGTATATAATTCCTAAAATCCCTGTACGGGGTCGCCAATATACGCAACAAGAGTGTAGGCAAAGTAAAAATTTGGATGTGTTGATTTTACATTTAAATAATCGTTGGTCGTAACTGCAAATTTCTGTACTATTCATGTTTAGAATATGCTAATCCGTCTGTCTAATAACAATTGTTAATGTTGTGAATTAAACTTACACGATTAAGCTAAATTTAATCACAATCTATCGTTGTATGGTTGATAGACATTAACTTTAAAACTTTAATTAATTTTAGCCGCACATACTTAATATATTTCATACTTTAGGGATTCGTTATTTTATGAACCATTTTTCCTGGTAAATTTATGGTTGTTATGGTAAGTTACCATGGCGCATGCCTAATTATTCAAATCTTTCACAAATTGAGTGGTGTCCCACCGGCATTATTTTATTATTCTCATGTGACAAATTTTATAAAATTTTACTAACTTTGTCTCGTGATTAATCTTAGCTGATCCTATAATTCTGGCTCACTTTAAATGTCAATGTTTTCAATTACTGTTACAACAAACAATTGCTAAAGCATTCCAAGTTAGTATAAATAATTTTCAATCATTTAACACTCGACTGTATGTGGCTATTTCTAATTAGAGTGGTTCTTGAAGACAAAGGACGTTCTTTTTTTATTTTAGAACTGCATTTTTTCCTAGAAATTATTACTCGACAGTCATAAATTGCTTTTCCAAGAAAATTGACAAAACAAATCGCTGAATAGGGTGCGAAGTATCTTAAATTAAAATGTTATAAAATAATTATGCTGTAGACTTCCGAATTTGCGCATTTACTGACGTAAAAAATGTTCAGCTGCAGATATCACGCAATGCCAATATTGATAAAATATTTTAATTATATTTTTATCTACAGCTATTGTGATTTTAATAACTTTAATTGAATGAGAAGTATACTAAATATTTTACCTGACTTTCCATTCGAAAATAATTTTAATCGAGTTTCCACTACACAAAAATGGGCCAAATGAGTATATTCAGTTATGAAAAATGTTATAATTCTCAACGTGCAATTATAAATAATACGAGGATTATTTGAAAATATTTCGGCATTGCAGTTGAATGCACTTTGATTTTCTTATAAGCCTTACGAGTACAATCGAACATATTATTCTGGACCTTACATTTAGTGTAGGAACTTTATCTCCTATCTAATTGCCAGCATTTTTCCACCAACGCTGTAGGTTGATGTGAAAAGGTTGTTGAGTGTACCTATAAAAATTTAAAGTTTGTACATTTTAATAGCTTTTTAAATTTTGCAAAGCATTTAGAAATTAAAATAGAACATCATGTTAAAATAAGAAGGAAACTTTGTTACGGAGACTCTAGTTTAAAGAAATGTTTTAATTTAACCGTTAATAATATCTTAAGTTTATGGATTACGATGTGCTGTTTAAACTAGCCAAGGTTACGATCATCAATTCGTTATGAAAATCGACAGCAACGATAAACTATGAACTGATTCCAATGACAAGTTTGGGGGTTACCATTGCAACAACGAAAACGGGGTCAATTACCTCGGATTGTTTTATGCTTCTAAAATTTGTAGGAACACTTCTAATCTACCGGTTAGACGTTGATAATTGAGAAAAATACTTATGTTTATAAATCAAATTAATATAAGTTATTACGAAATCAACCTAAACCAAGGCATTTATAACGGGGTAAACCGGATCTTAGGCCTCAGGTGGTAGAAGTTAATGCCGTTTTGGTTTATGTAATCGTTCGATGCTCCGGTAGCGTCAGTGAGAGAATAAGGGGGTTTAACGTGGTATTGGTAGTAATTGAACTGGAATTTCAGAACGGCTTTTATAAGTCAAAGTTTGGGCAAAAGTCATAGTATTTTTGGGCGCCACCTTTTCTGTTGGGACTTTACGATAGGTCATAGACCGCAGGAGACTTATGATAAGGACGATGAACTGCAATCCTGAATGAAATGGTTATAATCGGGAGACTGACTATGAACTTAATTTCTTACACACCACTGGTGAAGTTGTACCAAAAGTATTATCTCAAAAACTTATAATTTGTGCACGTACCTAATTATTCAAACCTTTTACATTTCTGTAAGAAAATATATTATATTATGTTCCTAAAACTAAAGGTATTTAAAATAAGAAGATATTGAATCGGTTTAGAGAAACAATTATAATCACATAAAATAATATTTAC
>JAHWXV010237585.1:0-10543 GCA_024586415.1 Phrixothrix hirtus | reverse complement strand
GGGTGTTCTTCAAACATTACCTGCCTGCAGTGGTCTTGAAAACAGTGGCGCCCAAATTCACCGATTTAGACCTATTTTCCCGACAGTGTTTAGCTTCGCACTATAGGAGAACCACGCCTCGCTCCACTGTAGCTTGGCCGGCCGTTGCTAAAACACTGGTGTTTCTGCCACATGCGTTATTGCGATTTCGTCTTGTAACATAGTATTTTCGGCTAAATAGTTTCCTGGTTCCTTCCCACCACGGATTCGTCGGCATATGGGTGGAGCAGTTTAAACACAGTTTAAAATGAAAGCTTTCTGTCGCATATAATCCAATGTCCAGTAATTGGAACATATTCAGTTTCTGTCATCTTCAGAGAAACGCAGAGAGCATTTACAAAGACAATTTGATTTTGATTGATTTGATTTTGATGACTTTTGTACCTTATTACTCACTCACGTAGGTTTTTCCAAGTGACCGTAACTCCTTATTTAAAGTTTTTTTTCATTTTCCTGGATGTGATTTCTTCTACCGACATTTTTGACCATTTGTGCATCATCACTGCTGAAACTTTCATTTGGTGCATATTTTCCATTGCTGCCACATTATAAGCTACTTGATGATAATCTATCGGTATTATCTGCCAAATCTTCTTTCTGTCCCATATTCGTCGACCCTTCTTTATTGCAACGTTTAATTTTCTTGGTCAAAGGCTTATTCTCAATGTCCGTATCAGTACCTCCTGCGAACAACATTTATAGTATACAACACAAGCTATTAATTATTTATACCACAGATAAAGCTACATTATAAATATAAAGCTTATACGGTAGCTTATACGATAACAGTTTTCAGTAACCTTGACTACTAAATTGATGGAGTGTATGTCAAAAATTAGTTTACATTATTCAAGTTTAAAAGCACCATTTACACTATTTTTATTTTATTTTAATACTTAATTATGTCATAGAAAATATAAAACACCCAGCTTTTAGATTTTTAATAGGTAATAAACGACTTTTGACATATATATCACCAATTTAATGGCACAGGGTCATTGAAATTTGGTAGTAAAAATTGTATAAGCTTTCATATTTATATTGATGTAGTTTAATCTGATTCATACATACCATGCTCGTCTAGGTGACTTGTTCCTGATTCAACATGTGGTTTATTCAGCGGTTTAGTTGTATTTCTACTTAGTGTTGTCGAAATAGTAGTCCTTACAGCCAATAACACAAAATAAATCTATGTAAAACCACTTTGAAAATAAAACTACACTAATAAGCACAACCTACACTTAAAAGCATGTAATTTGTGCACTAATTTCCTTTTAAACTTAATGTATTTCTAATATAACCTCACATTATTATTTTTGTGAATTTAATAGTACATACCTTCAGCATCAACATGTACTTCTTTAATTCCACATAAAGCCACCGTACACTTTTCTTTGGAAGTCACTTCAACAAACTTCGGTCCAAATTAATTGTTTTAAACATTATTTCTTAGAGCACACAAAAATGTCAATATCAAATACAAAACTGACTAGGTCAACCTTAATGCACAACTCTATCGCTTTTCTCTCAGAGAGATATGACGTTTTCGAATCACGTGGTCATGGTAACACAAAATCGCCAAAATTGGGCTTGGTTGCTTTTGGCAGTATACCAACGTAATTATCTATAATTAATTAACTTCATAATTACCTAAATTGTAATATAAGTTAATCCAATAAACATTAAAATTACAAAATAATGATTCCTTTAAAATACCATATTTAAATTTGGAACTCGAGTTTTTATTGTAAATATCTATTCTGTGAGATTTGAAGAGTGTGAAATGGTTTCAAGCTATGTTTTGTGCGTTTTGCTGAGCTCGAGCATGTGTTTGTGTCCACTAGCGTATGCTTCTATGGATGCGGGTGTAGATACGGATAAGAGTACTTGTGGAAGTGCGTGTGTGCGTTCGCGTGCGCGCGTATATATGGTTGAGTGGGTACATGCCTGCGTGAGTGCGTGCGTGTCTGCGTGCGTGCCTGTATGCGTGTCTGCCTGCGTGCGTGCCTGCGTGCGTGGCCGCGTGCGTTCTTGCATGCGTGCTTGCGCGAGCAGGCATGCATGGGGGTGTACGATCGCACATGTGTGCATGTTTACTTGCGTGCGGTGCATATAGTGCGTGCATCCATGAGTGCGTGCGTGCGTGGTTGCCTTCGTGCGTACATGCGTGCGTGTGTGTAGTACAAACAGGCATCAAGAGCCCACCTTTTGTCATTCCGGCGGCATTTAATGACTCGTGTTAGTTGTCTCCTAAGGCCCGTCAGTTTTATGCATTGCGTTTAAAATTCCTCTATATAAAGCAATCTAAATTTGGACAGATTCTGTGATTTAAGAGGCCAAATCTTCTTATTAAACGGTTGGGGAGGATATTGTTAACAAATTTCTGTTATGTTACTGCAAAATGCGGCCCTGCTTCACCTTTTTGGGACACAGGATTCCTCATATTACCATTAAATGTATTTTCAATAACGGACAACAATTCATTTTACAGTAAGTTTAATTTTTTATCGGCAAAGAGGATATATAATTCCATATTCGCAAATAGCTGCCAAAACGTTAAGTTCTTTAAGATACAGCATGTGAAGTTTCACGCATCTGGTATCGATAGTTATGTGGATTTACTTCTCCATTCAGTTTGAAAAAAGCTTCATTATAAAAAAGTACGTACTTCAAGAAAGTGTTGCCGTCATCATTTCGATGTATCATTTCGTTGCGAAATTGATTTCTTCTATTAGTGTCATTTACCACTAGTTCATAATTGATTTTAATTTTTAAAGGATGCCATCGCTTTTGCCGTAAAATATGACAATCGGATCTAGAGCTAAAATCACACTGTGTCTTCTTTAAAGAAGAATGAAGATCTTCTGCGAATGTTTGAATCACATTCAAACTAGTATTGAATTTGTCAATAATATTGGTCTGCGAGTGCGTTGTTGACCCTTGATGGATAGCGTTTTTTCAAATCGTTTAATCATTTTCTGCACTGAAGACTTCGAGATTGATTCACGACGGAGATAAGTAGCGCTAAATAAAGCTGCTTCTTGCTCGATGGATCGAATATCTGTACATCCACGCATCATAAGTAATGTGGTTCTTTCTCTCTCACACAATACAATTCTGAGTATCACTGTAATTTCACATAACTTCTTGATAGTGTGTCGCAATACGAAAAACTAGATAAACTACAGATTAAATGTTAAGTAATGTAGCAACGTGGCGAACATTAATTGAGAAAAAATGGGTAATTTCACTACAACATTTATTTTGATTTTGTAAGTGTACGCTGTACGAGGAAGATAATTTGAAAACTAACTTATATAAAACTACGCTCACTATAATTATACATATCTACACAAACAACGTATACACACATGCAGATCAGACAAGGAATAGAATCATTAAATACTGCAGGAGTGATGAACTCTAGGTCCCTGATATTTACCTATGCTGTACACATACTCTCTTCTGCATGTATTTCCAGCCATATTTAACACGTATGCCCGGTAGGAACCTTATCTTCCAAACGTTTTCATCGTGAGCCGGCGCTAGCACTATAGTGACGTTAATGTTTAAATGAGCATAGCTCTGCAAAAGAAATTGTAGAGGTCTCGATTAAATTTCGCTGCTATTGTCTTTGACAACCCTTTCAAATGAGTCCTCACGACAACCTTAAGGCTATTTAAAAATTTCCACTCCCCCCTCTCTACCACGTCAGGATGATTTTGGGTAGGCTGATTGTTTTGTTAATTAATAAATTTTATTGTCTCTCGTATAAATTTCAATTTCATTCATAGGTCTCTTCAAAAGTTATTTAGGCATTTCTAGAATTTTGATACAATCTGTATATTGTTTAGTTTAGTGATAATTAAATTCTATATTTAAAATAGATGGTCAAATTAATACATTCTTTCAATGCAGTTACTTTCTATTTAATTTTTAATAAGAATATTTTTGATTGAGAATAAGCAGTTTAAAATTCAATCGTCTGCAGTTTGATTTTTTCCACGATTTGTCAATATGACGTTACCCAACCTAGGTGAACATTAATTTTATTATTTCTGTTGAGAAACAAGTGATGCAATTTATTTTTGCTTAACTCTTCGTGCTAAAATGAAATAGAATTGTTTTCACATCAATTAAGTCTTATAGCGTTACCAATTTATATGCACTCAAACCGCACTGGGTTTGAAAACGTGCATTTGTCAGGCGATTAGATTCTTTGGTAGTAAATGAAACACTACCACAGAGTAGATTTTGTTGTTTTGATAGGATCTAACCTAATTAATATTTCATTTTCGTCTTCAAAACTTGAGGATGACGATACTTCTAATAAATTTTTAATATTTTATTATTCATATTATTTTATAGGTACCTAACACAATATAAATGGAACTAAACCAAATAAATCACAAACGCCATAATCCCTACTTTTGAACTTCTTTTCGCACCAATAATACCGAGCCTGCACGAATCCTTACACGCGGAGCTGTAAAACTTGCACTATACTCTGTCTTCTAACTAGGAAGAGTAAAATGAAAAGTTCGATTTACAATATAAGTATCACTAGTTTTTAGTAACTTTATATTTTTAGAGATAAATTTGAATTTCAGTGTCTATAATGTTTCTCATAACACAATTTGATTTTAAATAAAGCAGATGCACATTTAATGACACATTATAGTCCTGAATATATATGCTACATTATTAACACAAGTGCACAGAGAGGAATGGCCTCTTACAACTTCATTGTATTTGAATTTGTGTAACAAAATTCACTAATTATAGTGAAATAGTATTAAGTAAGAGTGAATACGATTTTTCAGAATAATTGTGGATATGAAATTAAAACAGTACCTATAATATAATATAATATTGCATCAGTTTACGTTGACTATTTATCAGTTAACCTCCGATTGAAAAATCTGCCAGCCAAAAAGTGTGAGTTTTTCCTTCATTTGTTTCGCACTATGGGATCGCGCATTCTTGTCTAGGATAATGATCCGGTCGGTAAGCATCCCACCCCGTTTGTTTTGGATTGACCTGCAGAGTTCCGTAAAAATCTCACAATAAACCTGTGATGTCATAGTATTCTCACACGTTATTTTCATGAAATCTGTTAACAAAAGTTCTTTGCGATCCCATAATGCTGTAACCATCATTTTGCGGTTTGACAGCGCCTGCTTGAATGTTTTAGCCTAGTTGGGGAATAAGTATGCATCCACTCTTTCAACTATTCCTTAGTATCGCCCCTACTACACCCGTGTCTCGCTCTAGTCACAATTCTGTTCAGAAATTCCTCCCCTCTTCATGGCAGCACTAAAAGGATGTCAAGGTCGAATCCATCTTTTCAGTTTTGTGAACATCGGTTAAACAGTTTGGTAACCACCCATGGTAACCTATCCGCTCTGTGATAATCTTAAAGAAGGTTGTCCTTGAAATCTAAGACATCATTAGAAAGTTCGGAAACTGTGAACAGATGTTTCATACGCACAAGTTCGTCAACATGTTGCACGAGTTCATGAGTCACATGTGAATATCTTCTTCAACCACTTTCATCGTGCACATCTGTGCGAGCAGCCCTGAATTTTCTGCATCATTCCCACATAACACCGTTACTCATAACTCCATCCCCATCCACGCAATACAATCGGCGATGCATCTTGGCGCATTGTCTCCTTCTGCTTCCAGTTAAAAAATGGCAGAACGTACCTTGCAACTGGCGGGAGACTCAATAACACTGTCCATTTCAATAGTTTGTTGCTTACGCACTGACGAATGAAACAGAGAGCTGACTAACGCGACGTCACCTTCAAAGTCTTCTTTTCCCAAACACGTAAGCGTCAAGAAGCTACAAGCATTTGTTTATTTGTAATAGCCAATCGGAGGTTAATTGATGAATATCCCTCGTACTTCACAAATTTGAAAACAATTTGTATTAAGACTTTGTACAAATATAAAGATAATGTTCATACATTTTTCCTTGTATGTGGTGTAGCATAACAATTTTATACAAAAATAAGTTATCATACAAAATATTCCGACACCAAAGTTCCATAAAATACAAAGAAATTGTACTTATTGATCGATCAATGATTCTGTTGTTTTATTATTTATCAAGCATTGCTTATTCAAATCTTGTTTATCCTGATTGAATTAGATAGGTCATCTACATTTAAACATATACCTACTGGTAAGATTTTTTTTAATGCCAAGATTGTTTGGGTTCCTGATTGAGATAGGAATTAGAAAATGTTTTGTTATCAGTTTTCCAAACTAAACTCATTCGTAGAACAAATAAACCCTTTCTCTGGTTAGAGATGGTCCTGAAATAGTGGACTTCGCTCATGTCATTTACTCCAAATGAAAATAAAATGTTTCTGTTAACAAACAAATTTAATCTATTTCACCTTGCAAGTAATCATAAAAATCTCATACGGGTGTTAGTATGTTCTTAATTATAAAATTCATAAATGGTTCTTAGCTATGAATGTATATTAATAATTTCGCAAATGAACAACAAGTAAAATTATCAACACATCAAATAGTTTTATCGTAATGATTTTAATATATGCAAAATTAAAATTTCATTAACTATTCTGCGTAAACCAAACTTAACGGGACACAGATATAAAAAAATCACTTATCTGTTTGACCGGCAACTACTGATGCCTCTAATTTTTGCCGTTGGAAAATTACCAAAGTCGTTGCAGCATCCCTGATAAGGAATCTTATGAACGCCTTCCAAAAAAATTATAAGGAATGAACTTTACAGGCCGAAGGCTATAACCAGAAGAAACCATGAACGCCTTCTTCAAAAACCCATCTTAAAAAAAGGAAACTACTAAAGAGTTAAATCAAGAATATCACGTACCTTAGGTTCCATATTAACGATCGAAAATCCAACTAAACTAAAATGGGGTTTCCAAAAATTATTAAACAAATTAACGTAGCACGCCAATGTGTAACATTGTTCTACATAGTACCTTTATTAAATCCATCACCTGCCATTAAATAGACATGGATGAAACCAGTCAAATATCACACTTTATTCCTTTTACCAAAAATGGCGACAAACAGCATGCCTTACTCTCAAAAATTCACGCCTGCGAGAGAAAAATTCAATGGATAGCATTTAACATAAAATGAGCATCACAACACCCTCTTTATAAGCAAAAATGAAGTTAAATATTTGAAAACGTAAATTTGCATGGGATCATACAAAATTAAATCCGTCAATGTAAAATGCGTTTTCTAGAGCTAAACGGAATATATATTTCCTGAAAATAATATTATAGGGACGGATTCAGGGAATTTAATGAATTTAAAAATAGAATAATTTAGAATATAGATCAAAAAGAATTTCTGAATAACAATAAAGGTAATAAAACCAAAGTGAAATGTACAATCAAGTGCAAAAATAAAAGGTACGAAATTCAATTCGTAATACTACGTTAAACTGTAATGTAACGGAATAGAAACCATATTTAAAATTTCAGGTAATGAAATTAAATTTCACTATTGTACAAGAAGCAAATGTATACGTTAAAGCAGGATAATACTAAATTAATAAAGGGTAGTCAACCACAAAAATCTTTATTTACCTACATAAAAATTAACACTTATTATTAATAAATTTACCAACATTTATATTTCCAGGTATTTATTTTTATAATACTCGTATAACCAAATGAAAATAAAAATCGCACAAATAAATATTTACCACATTACAAAACATAATTACGGGTATTTGATCCAATATTAGAAAAATACATAAAAATTTAAAGGTATAGATGTTTACTATCCTTTGTAGAAAATGTAGTGAGGACGATAAACGTCATTTCATCTCTTATATAGTTGCCCAGCTCTGGGCAATGTGCGATACAATACCTTTGGATCTCAATTCCCTGAACCCAACGAAATTTTAAACACTTCTTCACCTAAAATACTGAGGTTTTTAAAAATCTCAGGACTTCAAGGATAGTTCTACGGGCAGTTGATACAATGGGTCTAATAGATCTGAGTGTCGGTTCGCTAACTGAACCTGTCTTATCAACAACAACAACAACAACAATACTATCACTTCATTAACTTCGTCTGTTACTTGTTAAGGTCTAAGTTTTGCTTCAATATAAGTTCTGTGTTCTCTCAATTTTTTTTAAGTGCATAAAGGCAGTATGTACTGAACTTCTACTATTTAGGTACCTGGATTTATACATATCCAAAATAAGAAGCTTATCAAATTGTTCTTTGTCAGAAACTATCCCAACAATATGTCCACATACAGTCTCAGATAAATAATTAAAAGCATAATTTGGTTTTCATATTTCACTAGACTACCTACTCTTGAAAAATTACAAGAAAATCTAGTAATTTGGTAATTTATATAAGTAATTTATATAAGTGTTGAAATCCTCGTGAATTAATCCAAATCACGTAAGACTCAACATTTGAAAAATTAAATAAATTTACACTTATTTCATTTTTCTAAAAATTGTGTAACTTAAGTAGTACATAACGGTATTTTAAACCTAAATTTGCTAAGTAATAAAATAAAGGATAGCTTGGGAAATAATAAACTTTAAGCAAGTGTAAAGGTTACGTCGTTGAAACATACATAAAAATTATAAAGTTAGTGAAATAAACTAAATTTCGGTTGTGCCATGACAATTTAGTGCCAATAAAGGAGTTAACTATTTAATAAGGATTTTAAAATCATAAAAATAAAAAGCTTGAAAGAGTTATTGTAAAATTAAATTACGCGAAAACCCAAAGCATTGATCGAACCTAGTGTCCAGATAGCCATAGGCAAATTCAACGGTTTCAAACTAGACACGAAGAAAGATTAGTATGAAATGCAGACAACTGATTCTTCAAACAAACCAGGAAAGGAAGCAGCAGAAAACTAATAAAAACCCTCGAGGCCGAAAACAACACATTTTTCGTGAAGTGCTAGCATTACTTACCACGGGAACATCAGTGGTAAGATAAATATTACTTCGCAATGTAAATCAAACGACTAAAGCCGATGAAGAACTCACACTAAATAAAGATTCTAAAAATGAAGTCTGCTACAGCACAAGTCCTTAAAATGATTACTAACGCGAATGTAATAAAAATTAAAATAAATACGGTAGCAAACGAATCGAAAGCAGGGAAAACTAGAACAAATATTTACAGTACGTACAACCCCTAGTACCTACACCTCTGAAACGAAACACCGTGAATTCAATGTAGACAATTTAAGGCCCAAGAAGAAGAAAATTCAAACTATCACAAACCAGAGTTGCAGTACATATATTATTTTCTCCGAAATAATATAAACCAGTTTAAAGTAAGTGAGAATTTATTAAAACATATAAAACTCAATTAGAAGAAAAACTTAAAAATTTAAACTCTCACCGTAATTATATTTTAAAATTAAACTTCTTTTCCGACCTGTGATTTATCTCTGATGTGGTTCAGTCATTATACCCAGTTGTTTACGTTTGTTTGACCTGCATATTAGGTAGCTTTGAAAAGATTTTGTATTGTACTTTTTATTTTGGTAACATTTTTATTTAAAAATTGGTAATTTACATATTGATATTTTGTTTTCTCAATATATATATATATTCACTAATGATTTTTCTTTAATTATTTGGTTAAATTGTCGTATGGTGGGAACCTACAAAATAAATAAAATTAATAACGAAATTATATTCAACCTTTCAGGTTTAATATGAAATTGTTGTTCTGCAGAAAGGATCTTTACTCCCTAGCACCATAACAAATCCTATAAAATTACATTGGTTACCCAAAACTATAACCAGTTCACATTATAATTAAGGCAATTAATTAATTTTTAAAGAGTAATTGTTCAATCTACCAAAGGGTAACCAATAATTGTGTTGCCTATAAGTATAGTTCAAGATAAATTAGTGACATTGATATTTAAAATTCATTTAGTTTCGTGCGAAATATTTTTTATCTTTCAACAGGTACATTTCAATTAATTTTCAATAATAAGTGAATAAAAATATTTCTTAGGTTAGAGGTTCTAGAAGACCAAAATTCACTGTATGGTGCAAGTTCAGGCGTTGTCTTTCTTGAATGATCTTTTCAGTCCTTGATACGCGACTAAGTCATCTGCATAATTTTTCAGTTGATGTTTATTTATATTTTTGCTGGCTAATTTGTCGCATCTTTAAACTCATATTAATACCGATTAAATTTAAACTCATAATTTTGGTCTAATGTCACGTTAAAAATCATGGATTAAATTTTGCCAATGCTTTGCATTATGTATTATTCAATTACACATTATATTATAAGTATTTTATAAACATGATTCAATACAAAGAAAATTTCAGTAAGTATCTGTTCTATTACAAGTTCAGGATTTAAATGTTAAGCAATTTATTGAATTTCAACACCTTTAAAGTAATCTTGCAATTCAACTTTTTTAGTTTCCTTTACAGTTCTATTAAGGCGGTAGGCAAAGTTTGTTTAAGCAAATAAACTGAGC
>JAHWXV010237562.1:0-11305 GCA_024586415.1 Phrixothrix hirtus | reverse complement strand
ATTTACTTCCATAAAAGAAGAGATTTTGTACATAGATTTAAGGCCCACTCAGCGTCAATGTTCCATTTGAATTTACTTCCATAAAAGAAGAGATTTTGTAGCATGAAATTTTGCTTATCGCTGAAAGATAAATATCTTCTAGTAAAAACGTCATGCTGGGCGAATTTTAATTTAAATTTGTACCAAGATTGGTTTTTGGATTTCGTTGTTATAACAAGTAAATATGGTACAGTTTTAGAAAATGTGCGCTGATCAACAGGTTCATCCAGGTCAGTAATAATGATTTTTAAATATGTTCAAAGGCGCAATTGCTCATCGTCAGCACTTATTACATTTTTTTGTGATTTTAAAGATGTGTTTATTTATTATTACCTAGTCACTCCAGCATAAGTTATTGTTGTTTAGGCTTAGGGAAAACCTTTATTCACTAAAGCCGCGCGCCATGACCCAAAAAAGTTTAGGAACCACTGCCATAAAGAATTAAAAGTTAGAAATATTTAGTTTGTTTATATAATTAGAATTAATAGATAATTATTGTTTTTTGCAAATGCGCCTTTTATTTGTTACTAAAATCAGCTGTTCATAAATCACGCTTATATGATTTTTCTCATGTTTTATGTGTTGGTTATTAGCCGTGGACTATTTCTTTAATTTTAAGTATAATCAGAATTTTAACAGCTTTTATGAATTTTGTACAGCCGTAAGTACTTAAATGAGGGACATACATCCGTACCTGTATAAAAATTCGAAATCGCAACTTCATCATGTTACTATCAATGACAACAATTCTGTTTGTACATTATTGTTGACTATAATAGGATTGCATTGAAACATGTATTGTAATATAGGTTGTATATAAAGGAAATTACATACATACATACATGTATTTTAAAAGTAAGCTAATTTCCGTATGCATAGAATTTACTACTTACAATAAAATCGTTCTACGTCATATTTCACCCAAAACCTACATTTAAAAAAGGATTTACTAATACAGCCTTGAATAATTAAACATATTACACAGATTAACAAGAATTTGTATTACAGTTGATATTTTACACCATTTTTTTATTATTTCTGAAATACTTAAAACGTAAAAATTGCAAGAAAAATTTGCCTTATTTTCAGACAGATTGCAAGGTACGCAACTTTTTTAACATATCTTCAATATTTAAAAAAATATTTATGTTTAGATTACTAAACTAAGTCAAATATAAAAAAATATTCGACTATAATACATACATAAGCAAGTAGGCTAGAAAGATTCTAAAATATTGTACCAAAATTCTTAAATGACGAAATAACACAAAATTAGATAAATATTTTAAAAAATTGAAGACTAGTCTCCGGCCACAATTTATTAAAATTTAATTGAAAAATAGCCGGAACAATCGGTTTAGATTTGAGTAGATTGGTTTTACCTAGGCTGATGAGTCAGTCATTCTTGAAAATTGTTAAAACCGGAATTATGTGTGAGGTTAACTTGACCTGTTTTTTCTACGATGATAATCATTTTATTCGTACCATAAATTCTTAATGACATTCATGTTGAATAATTGATTCGAAAATATTTATCATTGACAGGAAATAGAGATAAAAAGACTTGCCCAGAAAAACTTAAAAGGAAAGCATACGAAAATTTCCAAAACAAAATTTATAATTTATAACCCAAAAAAATTTGACGGTAAATTAGTTATTAAAAGTGACGTAAAATTATATTACTAATGTAACTAACAATTTTATTTTTTGTTCAGCACATTGCTTAGTTATTTAATTAATTCAAATTCAGTGTTCATGTGCTAGTATCATGTTTGTACAAAACGCAAAATCTGCAAGCTAAAAAATTAAAAAATCATTTAAAAAATATGGAATATATAATTGTTTAACTTTTACCAGAGTTAACCTTCTGAAATAAAAATGCTTGGTTTATAAATGCAATTATATGGTTACAAAATAGTTTCTGATTATTAACTGCAAATATTTACTGCATTTTACAAAATTTTTTTAATAATTGTATTTTTTAGAAAGTTGCCTTTTTATACTCAACTGTGATATTCCTTAATTATTTACAGTCTGACCAGTAATTGCATACCTATAATTTTCAAGATGTAAATAAAATAAGTAACTTATTTTTAAAATTAATTAAACTATAGAAGAAAAAACACAATATAAACTTGAAACATTTATTACACTAAAATTATAAAAAAAATGAAATTAAGAGGCACACACGTTAAAATAAGCTTAAATTCCAGTAAAGGAGAATAATGACATACCGGGTGATTGTATTTGTTTGTGACTTTTTTTTATTAGGTTTGCAATAAAAAACTGAAATTTTGAAGTATTAAAATTAAAATTAGTGACATTTTTTTGTACAATAACAAAATTGAAACTGTCAAATTGTTTTAAAGTTAATATCATCTTTGTTAATTAATTCATTTACATATAAAGTATAGAAATCCACTGAAACAACAATATTTAGGACGCATACAGTTGACCATTAGTATCCGTTTCGTTACCATGCATGGCAGTAAACTTACCTTCGAACATTCTACTGTCATATTAACAACCAATGGTGCCAATTATTCAGGGATATCAATGCAGTTAAAAAATCACAAACAAATACGATCACCTGGTACTTGAAAAATACAGGGAAACACATTTATCTATGGTATTAATTTGTTTACACAAAATGAGAACTGTCCATATTCCAGTGATCTCGGGAAGAAAAAAATTCTGGGAAATTGGTAAAATTGTTAAAAAGCCATTTAATACAGTTCGCTACATAATAAATAAGCTTAAAATAACAGGTAGTATGGAAAATGTGCATTGATCAGGCTGCCCTAATATTTTAAATGAACGGAAAAAATGACAACTCATGAAAGAAAATCCATAAATACGTGCACCCACATTGCACATTGGTGCAGAAACTGAAAGAAAATTATAAGAAATGCTGGCTATTACGGCAGAATAGCAAGGAAAAGACCATTTTTAAGTCAGCAAAATAGGGATATTTAGATAAACCAATAACATTTTGGAAAACTGTAATTTTTCAGATGAAAGCAAGTTTAACTTGTTTTCATTCGATGGTAGGCAAATGGTTTGGAGAAAATCAAACACTCGGCTCAAAATTAAAAATGTAGTTCCAACTGTAAAGCATGGAGATGACTTTATTCTCGTTTGAGATTGCACATCGCACAATGGACAGGGTACTTTACATTTCCTTGATGCTATTATGGACGCTAAAACTCATTTAAACATTTTTCAAACTAACTTGTTTGTTAGCGTTGTTGCAAAAATGAATATGACTGATGGGTTTTCTTCCAAAATCGTTAGGAAATGGCTCCTATATAGAGCGTGAAAACATTACCTCGCGAAAACATTTTGCAAACAAAGCGCAAGATGGCTAAAATTTCACCAAACACATCGTCAAACCTGGTTACAAGAAGTACAAACGGAATGTATGTATTAAAACCGTCACAACCAATAACACTTCATGTCAATAAAAAGTATGCAAATACTTTCTTCGCCCCTTAATTTCATTTTTTTTATAATTTCAGTGTAATAAATGTTTAGTTTTAAGTTTATATTGTGTTATTCTTTCTACAGTTTAATGCTCGATGTATCCCCAAAATTAATTTTAAAAATAAGTTACCTATTTTAACTTTATCTATGTTTAATCTAATGCTAGTTACTTATTACCGTTTTTTAATAATTATTTTGAAATATTCTAATTAATATAAACACAATGTATACTGCATTTGGGAAATCGAGAGAGTATTGTTTATCGTTGAGACATAAATTCCATTGGCGTGCAATTTTTATGTCCATTATTCCATTTTATAAAAGAAGGAAACGTACAAACAAATGTTTGGACAAATAATTTTATAAATAGTTTTTGAATAAAGGGGATTAACTTTCTCCTGTTACCGTATGTTAATGCAGTAACGCCCATGTCGGTAAAAATATAGAAACACTTTAGCTTTGAGCGAATTATCGATTGTTAGCGAACCTTTTCTGTAAATATCGACTCGTAGTAACAAGCCGCATATTGATTTTATTTCTTTCCACTCTCGTTATTTTAACTAACTGTTACCAGGTCTACTTTCTCAATTTCCCAAATAGACTGTAATATTTTATAGTTTTAAGCAACCTAATAAATGAGTGAAAATTGTTCACTTTAAGCCATGGATCCCAATAAGTTCGGTTATTTTGAAGATAAATGAATATGTTAATGTTATAAGTCAGATTTACAATATCACACAACCGATATTTTAAAATATATTAACCCATCCTCAAAATAACCCACTCGTTGGGCGTCCAAAGCACAACGAAAAAAAATTTCACTCAGTAATTAGATTAAACATACCCTGACTTATAAGCAAATATAGATATGGACTATTTCGTAAATAAAAATAGGTTCGGGTACTTTAGAAATAGAAGGACAGACATTAAAATTTCACAAATATAAGTAATTGTATAGTAAAGGTAACGAACTGGGCAGTCTAGTGTATCGTTCTTGTATAGCATTGGAAAGTCGTCTGCCTGTATAGAATTGCGGGTAATTACTTGGGAAAAAATGCCTCAGATATCACTAAAACCGCCCTTTCCAGTACACAAGAATTGGTCCTTTCCCTTAGTACAATTACATCGCAGATATAATGAAAGTTACATCTGTAATCACACATTCCAGCAATCCCTTAATTAGAAGGATCTTTGAATCTACAGTTAATTACAGCTTATCAAATACAAAGTGGTTTTAAAATAGACCGACAAGTTTTAACACACCGCGTCCATTAATAACAAAATCACATAAAATAGAACATTTTTTTGGAAAAAATTTGTGTATACAAATGAATATATTCAGACAAATTCCGAATTCAACTACGTGTCGCTGAGGAAATAACGTCGTTTTAATATCAAATTACGGAATGTGCGAACACTAACTTATCCCCAGTTCATTGATGTCAATGATCTACAATATTATTCGTTTGCAGTTTACACCTACAAAAAATTTTCAAAATGCTTAAAGACCATATTCAGATTTTGATATTTTCTTTCTTAAAATTCGTAAAAAATTGTAAAATAATTTTATTTTTATTAGTGATTGTTGATATTTTGATAGTTGTACAACATGTCAAATAAAGAAACACTTTTTACAAAAACTGTTCAAAATGCTTCACCGTAAAATAAAACAATGCCTGTCATTTCTATATTAGTTAATCTAACCATTATTACACAAACACGATCTTCAACTTAAAACTAAATTAATCAAACTAATAAACACACAAAAATGAAAATTAATTAACTTCGGTAACGAAAGGTAATTCAAAATTTTTGCTTTCGGCAGTAATATAATTTAGCGAGAAGGTTACTTTAGGATAGTTGCCGTTTTTGTAAATTTGGTAATCGAGAGTAAATGAAACACAATGATGGCTTCAAATATGAGTGTGATAATTTTTTTCAAGACGGTTCGATACCCACATGTGTCTTTTTCAATTGGTTAATGAATTATGTTTGAACAATTATTTGTATTATTTCAAATTTTTTTAAAGCCAAAAAAGAAGATTCACTAATTACTAATGATTAAATATAGTTTTTACAAATTCATTTTATTATGTGCCAAGTTTTTTTGATAAAAAATGAACTTGTAAAAATTATTTTTATTTTTAGTCATGAGTAATTAGTGAATTTTCTTTTTTGGTTTTAAAAAAAATTTCAAATAATTGTACAAACATAATTAATTAACCAATTGAAAAAGACAGCTGTGAGTGTCGAAACGTCTTGAAAAAAAATTATTAATTACGTTTGAAGCCATCGTTGTGTTTTATTTACTCTCGATTACCCAATTTACAAAAACGGCAACTATACTAAAGCAACCTTCTCACTAAATTCGGCAACGAAAGATATTGACACTATTGTTCAACAGCGTTTGATAAAACGCAAAAAATTCTGATATTAATATTACATACAATGTTTGGAAACGAACGCGTCGCCAGAAATGCAGTGAACATCCCCGATTTATTGTACATTTACCATTTTAAAATGACGTAACAATTACGTCATGTGTTTATAGTTTATTCACTTAACGACGCGTTTAGTTTTTCCGTTATTGCAGAGGCTCTCAAACAAGTCTTTGGCATTTTGTTAACGGCGTTGTTTATTTTTCGAAACAGCAAAGAATATTTTTTTCTTGATTTAGAACTACCCTCGTGCATGATCCAAGTTTGTCGGTGTATTTTAAAATTATTCAATGCACAGTAAGCAACGATACCGTCACATCGTTTCTTACATCTGATAAGTTGTATCGATGACAGTTAATGTGAATTAAGGTTTCACTTTCAGAATAATAAATTTAAACTAGAAGATATACATGTAAGTACACTAACAACGATGATGTTTAGGAAATTTTGACGACCGTTTTTGATTAACAAAGCTAAACATAAGAAGCAATTATTTGAGCTTCTTTGGTTTTAATTTAAAATTTCTTCCGCTCGTGTCTTTTAAAGCCCTTTCAAGAGTATGTTAAAAATAAATTACTAGTTTTAAGTTTAATACTTATTACGAGGTGAAATTTAATAACTATCTACATAGCTATGAAAAAAGAGTTATGTTGCTAATTTTGGTTTGTAATATATTAACAAGTGTTTGATACAGATGTGTGAAAGTTCAACTAACTTAAAATGGGCGATTTAAAGTTAAAACACCGAAGTGCTATAAAATTTTGGAAAAATAGTTTCGTTGGGGTATAGAGCGTCCATTCAGAACGATTCAAAAGCTCTAAACGGAAATGATGAAAATAGTCGCAGATTTAGTAATGAAGCACTAATTTTTGCCAAAGAAATTGAAATATTTGAGGCTTCAATATTAAGAACATCGCACTTGAATTTGAGACTTAGCAAATGCGTCCACGCGTTGAGTTCTTGGATTATTGACACCCAATCAAAAAATGACTCGTACGAAAATGTCAGCGCAAAATTTAGTCTTTTGGAGGCAGATCCGATGAAACGTGGGTAAACTATTGGGATTTAGAAACGAAATAATAATCTACGCAATGAATACATAACGATTCTCTTCAAAAAAGACACGGACCTAAAATTCTGCAAGAAAAGTTGAGAGAGCGAAGCTGTACCTTTAGTTAAATACATGCCATCTTTCTCTTGCATGATTGCAGAGTACATGAAGAGAATGCCGATTATTCTATGACCTTAAAAACAATCTGCGAATAACGCGTTGACTTCAGATCATGATTTTTTTGTTTTTGACAAGCTTATAACAGATTTTGTTTCAAGTGGGACAGATCAATTGGAAAAGGAATGGCGGAAGTGTGTAGACCTAAATGGTTAAGTAGATAATTATTAATCACGCCTTTGCATTTTATGGCCCTTTTAAAATCTATCTCTTTTAAACAATATTTGTATGCATTTACAAATTTCAATATATAGAACACCCGCAGTTTCAGTTGGATCCGTTCAACTTGTACAGATGTTCAACATACAGAAAACTAAGGTAAGTGCCAGAGAACTAATGCGCACATTGTTTAATAGTCATTATAATTCCAATGTATATTATACAAAATAGTTTTTTAACAAAAATTATCATCAAACGCACCTACAGGAAACAAAATTGAATTTGAACAGTTTCTCTCAAACCTAAACATACAAACAAAACTTTGAGAAAACATTTTATAACAAACAGCGACATTATATAATTTCTCATGCAGGACAAACAAAACAATATCTAAAGAACCGTACTTATCAACACCACAGTAGCTTTATTTATTACATTCAAAGAAGAAAATATTAATACTAAGAAATTAAAGAAGCATCTTTATGGAATCATGAAACAAACACATACAAAGTCTAAAATTTAATGTTAAATTCTGAAACATTAAATGATGCAATAAAATGAAATATCACAACTTACATTAAACTAGTGATTTATTTTTAGGCAAAACTGATATCGTCCTCTTATTATAGCACAAATCGAAACGGGTAAACAATTGTAAAGTGTAAACAATTTTTATAAAGAAACCAAATTGATTTTATATTTCTAGATTTCTGTAGTGGCGTAACCATGTTGTTGCGCCCTCTTCGAGCTGTAATATTATTTTGCTAGTGATTGCATTAGGGAATACATTTTTTGCAACCGTGGCTCTATGCCTCACCACTCTCCAGAGTCAGCGGGGGCGTTACCTACGCCACTGCATTTCTGTATAGTGGCGGTGTTTTCATGAAATATTTACAATTCAATTATTTCTTTAAAATAGACAAATAAAATTTTCTTAGTTAATTTAACGTATAGGTGACTTACAAAAGACTGGTTTATCAAAGAAAACCTTAATCAAGTGTAATAATAACTAGTGTAATTGACTTACATAATAAATATTTATTCCTTCAATAACAAACCAGATTGTTGCGTACCTTTTGAATAGTCTGAAACGATGTTTGTTATCTTGAGTATGCTTAATAAATTTTTCAAGTATGAAATAGCTTTACGGTTATGGCAATGAGTTTGCGATTTTTATGATATCCATCAAATATGAATTCATTTTGAATATTTAGCTAATCGTATAAGCTGGTATTTTTCAAATAAAAGTATTTATTGAAAGTGCCATCTTTTGATGGAAAAATAAACCGTTTTATTAATTGTCACCAGTAAAAATTATAATGAAACTTATTGTATTGAGGAACCATGACATCTGAAGATATCCATGTATATTTTGGTATATTATTATTTGTTTTGTGTAAATTATTTTAAGAATATGATATGAATACAATTTTGACTGATAAAATTTTCGCAGAAACATTAAAACAAAATAAATTTTTTCAGTTATAATAAAAGTATTGTAACAAGTAAAAATAAATAATTAAATGGGGTACATATTTTAAGAAATTATGCATATTTTCCGAGAAATCATTTTGAAATCCCGACCAACATCAATATAGAACCTCGCCTAAAATTTCAAATATTCCAATAATTTTGTCATATTGTGCTATTATTAAGCACGTTCAGGTGATTATAGTATAATTTAGAACACAAATTGAAATACTTTAATCATTATACAACTATTTTATTGTTATAAGAAACATGGTTGGTTAATGTTGACATTGTCAACGTAGGTAAGTATTTAGTAATTATTTATAATACCAATACTTAAGAAAATAAAAGGTAAATATTTCAACATTTTAAATTTCAACAATTAAATAATTTAATAAATCTAACGACATGTAGGTACATATAAAAATATCCCCATAAATATTTAATTAAAAAAAAATCAATCGTAAGCAAAGGTGAGCGAGTACGTACTTACGTAGTGCACATCAAATACAATGATCAAACAATGAATACTAACATGATAAAATGTTTAATTATACATAAGTACATAAATTACTACCATAATTAATGATTATAATTTAAATTTCACGTACCTAAGTACAAAAGTGATTCTTGCAGGAAAATGTAAAAATGAGGAATTCTTGTAGAAAGTGCACAAATTGATGAAACCGGTTAATGTAGGTTTACTATTGTAATAGAAAATCTTTATTAGTTCCAGTGAAAATGAATAATTTAGTGCTTTTAATTGACTGAATTTATAAAAATCAAAATTTCAGTCAAGTAGCGCTAAACTACATAACAACACTTCCTACAAAGCATTACTGAAATTGTGAAATAGTAAGATGCCAGTTGTCGGCGCCGCTAGAATGGATTGTATGCGCGCGCATTGGAGCAACGTGCTCGGTCAGTGAAATTATTGAGTAGCTATCCCCACTTATTTAAATTACAAGTTTAAAATGACTATTAATGTTTAGCTGTACATTGCTCTACAGATCGTTTAGTTTTTGTAATGACTGCATTGTGGTTACTTAATGACTTTGTAAAAATACACCAGCCGTTTTTATCTAGGTCGCAGCGTCAAGGTCACAAAAAATTCAAGTCATTATTGCTGAAAATTAACTTGTAACTTAAAATTTGTAATAAATATGTATGTTATACATACATACATAGTTCGATTCCAAAGAATTTGACTTCTTATAATTTTTATTGAAAACAATATAGAAAACACACGTATGGAATTGATACTAAATGTTATTAAAATATATTAAAATGATAAACGATGCACTGTTTCAATTTTCTCTTTCAGCAATTACTAAATAGTACGATTTTTATGCACTCTGATTTATATCATGCTACGATTTTGGAAATATGACAACGGCTTGTTCAACGGAGCATAAGAGCACACGCGCATTCATAGTTTGAACACTGCTTTCTGTGGTTTCTTGATTCTAATGAGGTTACAGCACAGAACGCAAAAGTATAATTTAAATTGTTGGGTACATTGTTGATTGCGATCTACTGACGTGTAGCATAGGACAATTAAAAAATTAAAAATCATATTTTTCCATTTGGAAAATTAGCTGGGCCATCATTAGCATTCAAGAGAAATTTTTAAAATACGTATTAAACAGATTATTGGAAAATCATAATTCTATTTCTAAATTGAGAATGCAACCTAGGACCATATTAACTAGACAATTAATCTACTAACTCAGCTGTCTGAAGGCAGAAATTAGACTACAACAATTGTATACATTTATAATATACAGGGTGTCTGCGATATAAAAAGCATTATTTAGCACACGTGTACCCAAGGCCTTTGTGAACATAAATCTGTAGGAATTTTTAAACTAACGTAAAAAAAATCATAAATTTTCGCGTAAAAATCCATTATGGATACAGGCCTGTAATATCCTTTACCATGAAACGTATTTAAAAACATAAATAACTGTTTCGTTGACAAAATATCATGTTACCTTCACTATAAGAGTACTTTTTTGAGTGAAGGCCGCCAGCTGTTTTAGTAAAAATAGTCGAACGTATATCTTTAAGAGGCCTTTCCCAGATTTAACCTTGTCCTAGCGACAAAGACGCTGCTAAAGAAGAAAGATCGAGAATAGCAATAAATCAGACCGACTTGCCTGCAATCGGCACAATAAGAACGGTGTCAATTTTAATACAATTTTTTAAAGTAAAGTCCTAGCTCTGTGATTTTATATTTTTACTATGTATAATGCTTTAAACGTTATACATAAATACATTTTTAAAAGTATAATCTATATATTATGTAAACATATAGGTATTTATGTAAGCACATTGTGCATACGAGGGTTGCCTTTGTAAGTAGTTACAAAAAATAGGAAAGAAAACAAATTTTTTGGAACAAATTGTTTTATTGTTTTTCAAAATATTCACCTTTAAGTTTTATACACTTTTGCATGGGTTCAAACCACTTCTCGAAGCATTTTTT
>JAHWXV010237557.1:0-11636 GCA_024586415.1 Phrixothrix hirtus | reverse complement strand
TTTATAGCCTTTTTAATGCAGCTTTTAATTAAGCAATTTTTCTATTACTAATTTTAACTTAAACTAAGACACTCGCGCACGGTACTTTGCACTTTCTTAATGTCTATGAAGTCCTTAATTCAATGTTTCTTAATTGCACTTCCGTATTTATGAATATAGCGAAAATGCGTAGAATTTTTAGAAATTCTTTTAAATCGCGTTTCGCGTTATTCTGTCGGTTTGTATAAACGTTACACCCTCAAAACAGTAAAATCAGTCTGTAAAGTTAAGTGATGACTATATTGAAAACTAAAAAATAATTGGTAGCTTATATAGATAATTAATGTGGTGTCCCTCCTACTAGGCTAACATTTATGAAAATAAAATTATCTGTGTATGGTTTATCAGCAATTTCTAAACTAAATGATCGATACTTTCAATAAATACGTAAAAATGTTAATTCGAAGCACTCTCTATATTAATATTAAAAATTCTGATTAATCTACTTCTAAAGTAAAAAGGGCAAAAGCATGTAAACAGAAACAATCAAAACAAAGCGTGCGCACAATGAACTAATTATATATACAAAATTAATAAAATCAATCAACATTCTAAATAGAAGCACTCCTGTCATAATTAACACTAGAAGAATTTTTTAATATGTTTTTGTGTTTTAATCCTATAATATTATAAAAACCATATCACACTTGTTACTATAATGATAATGTTCTCATTGGATTATCAATTACAAGAACGAAAACGTTCGGATTAATTATTTTATTAATAAAACTCAATTAACAGCATTACATTCGTTATTGATTGCTACCAATAATAACTTGAAAAAACATTTCAGTTTTGGGGAAGACTACAAATCACATAGTTTAGCATAGTAAATTGTTAACACATACAACTACGCAACACTACTTTTAATTAAGTTTTTGTTGTTATTTCAATATAAATAAGCATTTTATAAAATTAAACGCAACAGCTATTTTTATACGTACCTAGTTTGTAAATCTTCCAATAATATTTTTTGCCCAAGCTCTTTTATAGACTAGTTAAATTAATTAGTATTTTTTTGAAATAGCACTAAAGATTTGTAAACATTTTTGTAGGTTAAACCAGGAGCTTTAAATGAAATTGATACTTTTAAGGTCAATGTCTTTTTTTAAACAAATAAAATATTTGCTAAAATATAGATAGGGGTTAAGGATTCACATTCTTTTAGTAATTGTTATAGTTGTGTTAACACATGTTGTTCGCAGTGGGTTTACATGAATTTTATTTTAAAGCTAAAACTTAATTTATTGATTTACATTTTATTTTCAATCTGTTTTAGTTTTAAATATACAGTTGTAAATAGCAAATAAATTGCTTTCGAAGGTTTTAATTCTGTGTATTTAATTTATACTTAGACTAAACAAATATCAGCTATTTAACAGCTAATAAATTTAGGTAAGACCGACTGTAATATACCGAAACACGAAATCAACATTGAAATTCGTTCAAGGATAAATTAGTCAGTTAAATCAAATATCGCCCGACCATACTAATTGATCTAAATAAGGTTAATCTGAAAATTAACAACCAATGTACGAATGTTGTATAAGTAGGTCAGCCCAGTGAAAAAAGAGGATGGGCCATTCGATAAAATCGTTCAAAGTGATAAGCATTTAATATGATTCTTTTAGACAAATTATATTGGACAGCGCCATCAAAAGGCATAGCTGCGATATTTTATTACCTAGAAAGTATTTAGGTTTTAATATTTCGCCCCTTGACGAAATCTTAGCTTAAAAAGTGGAATAAATAGTCAATGAGTATTGATGTACACAATTGTTGATGTTGATTCTAATTTTGTAAAATGCTTACTTTAGAATAATTATTAGCTTAATGTATGCACCCTTTATTTTAAAGTTATCTTTACAGTTATAATTGTATAGACAACCGTACTCATAACAGTAAAATTAACCTTAAAATTTAAAATTATTAGGAAATTGATGCCTACTTATTTAAACCTTTAAACACAAATATATTAAACATAAAATCTGAAAACCAATAAACACACTTTGAATCAATTTTTTACTTAACTTTGCGATAATCACGACCATGTTTCAAAAAAGGTTTAACGTATATAATTTAGCAATCATGACACGTTAGCTATAACTTACAAAGGACCCGATATTTTCATATAATTAATTAACATTTGCTTAAACAACAGCAATTGTCCATTACCACTACAGTGATGTTTCATTTAAAGTCCAGTTTTATAATAAATTTAAAACTACTTTATTTTAAAATTTTAAAATTATTCCTCCAAAAATAGCTATCTAGTTGAATAGCTGTCCTTTTCTACGTCTTTGTTTTAAATGGAAGAATGTTATAAACGAACTAAATTTTCCATCCGGTGGGCATTCAAATTATGTTTACACTTCTATGATATAGACAATTGTAGCGTTGTTTTAATAATAACATTACATTTATTATCAAATTGTCTCCAAGTTTCACAACGATTAAAATAGTTCAAAACTAAACTTATCGATTCAATTGTTCACTTTTGATTTATATAATCAATTTTTCTAAACTAGTAATAAATATTTTTTCGTAGAACGCTTTTCTTTTCGAGATATTTTATTTTACAGATCAAATTTGCCGTTTAATGCATTCTTACCTTGAATTTCGTTTGAAGCAAGTGAGAAGTAGAACTAATAAATCTAAACAATTGAATATTAATGTGTTAGTTATGCACTACTAGTCGATCGATCATTGTGTTTATCTTACCTGTATTAAATTCGAGTTATTTAACGTTTTTGAAAAATAATTTTCCTTAAGGTAGAAGATTTTCATTTGCTCATGAATTTGGGTGAATGTCGCAAAAATTATCAAGCTACACAAAGTCTGTATTTGGAAAGATATCTTCAACACGCGCATCAATTTGGGAAGTTTTTAGACGCTCAGCAGTTTGTGTTCGAGCAACTGGTCAGCTGCAACCTAATAATAACCAAAATAATGAAATTAAGCGATCTGTTCGAAACGAAAGAGAGTCCGATATTCGTACTGCAGTAGATTTTTTATTACTTATATATCAGCTTGCACCAAGAACTCGGGAGCAAGATTTTTGGGCGCATTTGAATTTTTGCAATTGACTGTTGCGCAAAAGCGTAGCTTTGTTGTAAAATTCTTTGGACTGAAAAGCTACATTCAAGTCTACCGGAGCAATTAATATTCGCAGTACTCACTACTGGTGTGTAGAAAATCGTTATTGGATGTGAGACGCGAATAATCAAGATATTTGGAGCGCTAATGCTTGGTGTGGCCTTATTGGGCAATAAATTGTCGCGCTTGATACTTCCAATGCCCCTTATATCGTATTGAATATGCTGATTTTTTGAGCAATACTCTCGGTCAGCTTTTGCAAGACGTTCCTCTACAAGCACGAGCAGATAAGTGGCTGCAGAAAGATGGTTGTCCAGCTCACTATTGTCCTCTGGCTCCTCTGCAGCCTATCAAGTTTTTCCAAATCAATGGATTGGAAGATGAAGCCTTTTACATAATTACCAGACTATGGACTTATTTTTTTTTAGGGATGGATAAAAAATATTGTCTACAGAAATTGTCCAACAACTAGAGATGAGATGAAGCAAAGAACTCGAGATAGCTGTCGATTTATCAGGAACGAAAAGATCTTACGAGCAACCGATAGTGTCCAAACACGTGTACAACATGTTTAAAATGGCAGGCACTTTAAACATTTTGAGTTCCATATTATCTCAGTCGGCCATCATCAGAACCACATCATGTACAAATTTCACTCCTTGTGGTGTACATCGGGTAATCCTAATTCTGGCGGCAGTTAATAAATTACAGTTAACATATTTCATGTAAAATTCAAGGTACAAATGCATATATGGCAAATTCGATCTGTAAAATATCATGCATTGTATCAAATATCATCAGGAGTAGAAAAATGCGTATGTTTACCTACACTACAAGATAACCTGATGAAACATGGGTGTTTCCATTTAAAAAAAGTGTACTTGACCTTGCGCCCAAGGTCAAATAGAGGTCATCACGTGTTTGCTCTGCCGAAACCATAAAACTTGCCTCTAACATTTTTTCGTATCTCTCTTTGTTATCGGGATAAAAAGGTCGCACAGGTGGTCTGTTCTACCCGATATAACAGAATATATCTAATAGTTTAGAAGTATTAACTTATACTTTATAAATGAACACAGTAAAAACAAGGAAACATCACAAACGGGGAATCTGCTCTCTTTGACCGTTTTGTTATCGGGTCAAAATGATAGCACCGTGTCCCGTTCTTGGCGATAATCTGAGATAGAAATGAGTTCCTCTGTACCTCGTAGCTTAGAAGGTTTTCTAGCGATAGGTTCAGCCTCAACGCACGTTATTCGTCTGTTAGGTACTTTGATACCCATTGCGTATACACTTGCAAATACCTCAGTTTCTTATGCTAAGTTGTGTCTACTACTTTTTATCTATCTAAACTACTCGCTGAAAATATTATGCGGTTAGCCTGCGCCAATCTCTCCACTTCTGAAGTTAAGTTTGGTAAGAAAACGGTATGTCCTTGATCGGACCTTGGGAGATCAGTAGTGGTTACCGGTCCATCCTATTGTTGCATTATTTGAAGACCGCCCTGCGCTTCAGGCATTAATTTCTGAAAATAATCTGCATACGCCGTAAAGTAAAGTAAGTGTCTTTAATTAAGATTTGGATCACTATTATATATGCCCTTCGCGCTATCACCAAAGCAAAGCGCTAGCTACGGCAGCGCCAGCATCGCTATGAAAACTATGTCAGTTATCGAACAAAAGTAGTTTATATTTCATATGGACGACCTCACTCGATATTTCAATAAGCAGGTCAATCAATTTTTAATTTTACTCAAAATTAGGCAAATTGTGCATATAAAAATGAATTGCGATTATTAAAATATTTTTGAAAATTCTATTAACGTGTTTAAAGGAACAAATAATTATCCGCCAAAGCTAGGCTAGAAAACGTACCCGATATAGAGACTAGGTACATTACGTCACAACCTCGCCATTTTAAAGATACAGACAGCATGTATATATGTTTTAAGCAGCCACTGCGGAAGGGTTCAAATGCAGTTGCTGATTGACTTCTGTATTAACCAAATAAAGGTTTGTGTTTAATATGCCCTCCAAAAAGTAGTGGTTTGTGCCAGGATGTACAAATACAGGCATTAAAATACTGCTTAAAATATTTGTAACCGTACCGAAGACGGCAAGAACGATGTGGTTTATGGTTCCAAGACGAAATATTGGGAAAGCTTTTCCAAAGTCAACGCTTTACTTTTGCGAGGATCATTTTAATGTAATACCGACTGATTATTTTTAATTTAAATAAATTTAATAATTTCAGCTAAAGGAAAACATACGAAACCCGATGTTTTATCTTGAGATGTCAATCTGATAAACAAATGACTACAAAAACTGCTCTTTTTATTTGTACCGAACCGATAGCTGAATCTCCGTAGTTTTTTCGTACGCAGCTGTAAATTATTACATATTTTAATAACGAAATTTTATCGCACTATTGTTATATTTTACAACATTTAATGAAATAAAATAATCTGTGCACAATATTCCTCATTTATATATAACATTTTTGCTTATAAGAGGGTGTTTTTTAACTTAAAAGTTGAACATCTTCATGCGTTCCTGCATGATAACATTCACGCGGCAAGAAAAAGACGAAGGTTTGACATCAAGCTAATCAGAAGTCGTTCAAGCGCTCCAAACGATTATCAACTCTCATTTCGTTGCATCTTGGACTTTATGGAACATATTTACAAAATTCTTTTACATGTCAGTTTCTGAGAACTTTTTGTATAATAAGAGATAAAAAATCTGATGTGAGACGACACACAACTTTCTCTTACGTACATAGATATACAAATATGCAAATGTTTACAAATAATTAAAATATTATTTACATTTATTTTGGGAACGATAATTGTAACGCTGGACACGTAAAACCCTGCTTAACTCCAGAGATTTTCTTTGATAACTAACTTCAACGCATTTTTTCAGGAAAATCTCTAAGTTAACATAAAAGGCTGTCAAGGACTTAAGAACCGTAGCAAGTTTCAAAACAATTGTTAAACACGTTTTCGAGAAAATTGCAAAAAACTTAAAAATCGCAAGAATAAAGTGGGACTTCTGGTTATTCGATTTTAATTAAATTGTTGCTGTCTCATGTACAGAAGATATAAAATGTAAATATATTTTTTGATTTTCATATAATGATTACTTTTTGAGATATGTTGTTCATAACTAATAGTCCAAGTACTTCCGATTACTCAATTTTCAAAAATTTATTAGAGAAACTGCTTGCTTAATATAAAACTAAATTAAGTAGCTAAGAAATATACTAAGTTTAAAAAAAATCGTTATAGTCGATTTCAAGAAAACCGTGAAAATGAAAAATTCATAAAATATCTAAAAATGACAGAAATAAATCGGTCTGTCGGTTATTCGATTTTAACCAAATTTTTGATTTTACATACAAAGGCGATTATGACATGAAATATAAAGTTTCATTTAGGACTATTAGTTTCATAGTTATTGTATTCAGAGTTAACAGTGAAATTACTTCCGATTACTCGATTCACAGAAAATTTTCTAAGTAATCGCCTAGATTATATGAAAGGTTCTTAAATGCTTAAGAAATATAATAAATTTTAAAAAAATCGGTAAAGCCGATTTCGAGAAAATCTCGAAAAACGAAAAATTCGGAAAATATCTAAAAATGATAGAAATAAGTTGGTACTTCCGGATACTCGATTTCAACCAAATTCTTGATTTAGCATACTAAGGTGCTTGTGACCTTAAATATAAATTTTCATTTAGCTAGGGCTTTTGGTTTCATAGTTATTTTATTCAGACTTAATGGCGGTTACACGACTTCCGGAAAATGTTGTGAAAAACCGCCTAGATTATATCAAAGGGCGTTAAATTTCTAAGAAATATAGCAATTTTAAAAAAAATCGTTGGAGCCCATTTCGAAAAAATCGCAAATAACCAAAAAATGACAAGAGTAAAGTGGCACTTCTGGTTTTCCGATTTTATTGAAATTGTTGCGGTCGCGTGCAATGATGGATAGAAACCCAAATATAAAATTCTTTTTCTTCTGGGACTTATGGTTTTCGAGTTATCGTGTTCACAGACACACACACACGCACACACAGACCAATTTTCAAAAACGTGATTTTCATACTCAGGGAACCCTAAAATGTGTATTTCCACTAAAATTTCGATATCGAAAATTTTGGTCGAAAACAATACTTTCTCTTTTACCTATATTTCATATAGGGTAAGAGAAAGTAAAAATGTACATGCAATTTTTGTATGGGCCTCCCTATTGGAACTAAAGTTTACAAGAGTAATGTTATAATATCAGTTTAAAATCAGAGTTAGAAAATGTCTTCTCATGGAATTGGGTATACAATTATTTAACATTTTATGCAATTTGAGAAGAAAATTAATCAATTTGAATTTAAGTTTGATAATATAGTCAAAAATATTTTTAGTTTAGTAGCCTTCTGTAACAATATTTGATAAATAAATACAATTGGAATATTTTATTACTTTTGGCTAGTATTAATGAAGTTATAAACAGTTAAACTCAGGTGTATTACTTTTTGCACAAATAATAGGAAAGAGAGACGGAGCAGATTTAAGACATTAAGGAAATCAAGTTGGAGAGTAATATTATAAGTTCAAATTCACAGTTTAACTTAATTTTTATCAAATTCATTGCATTACTATTTCAGTAATATTGTTGCGATATCAAATTATCAAACTAGGGTTAAAAAACACATTTATAGAAGAAAAATTATATCGCGGAAATAATTTTTATGAGAAGCTAATTTTAATTCTACCAAGTAATAAACGTAGTTTGGTTTAAAACTTCCATTTTGGTAAACGATCAGTTTCAAAAAATTGAACTAAAAGTATAAATCAACTGTGACTTCTCCTATATTTTCTAAAAACACTCGTTATAAGAAATCGACATCATAATTCACAAAAATGATCGCTAGTTACGAACACAAATAAGGGAGGCTCCATTGTTTGTGTTTATTTAATTATAGAGTAATTAAGGTTTCGTTTTCTTTTACTTGGCCGTTCCTCACAAATCGCTCACTAACCCCACTTGAAGAATGTATAGTAAATTTAATCGAACATTTTTCGTTTGTACACTTTTAATAAAATAATTTTACAATGCTTTTTGGTTAATATATTTTTCCAAAGAACGCTTCGTGTTATTATTCGAAATAGTTCCATACCTAAATTTACTGAAATCAAATTATTTACCCATTATTTTACCCATATATGTATACTAAATTTATCTCTTGGATAACTTCGTTTTAGATTTTCATTGACCAATGAATTTATTTCTAAAATGGAATTTAAAACAATTTGGTGTCAGGCAGCACAAATTTTCGCTTACGGTACTCTAAATTTAGTTTTTAATTATTCTCAATTAAAAAGGCAATAAAGTATTTTTCGTTATTCGAAGTTTATGATAAACATTTTTAAAAATTGAAATATAATAAATATAAAATGTATCTTTAAAAGTAATTATATTATAAACAAAAATGTTCATTTATTATATTTTAATTTTTTTAAATTTTTGTCATTAACTTGCTAACTTGGCAAATAGAATATATTAATTCTTTTAAGACTTTTTCTTCTGTAATTTTATATTTTTAGTCCTGATGATGGATTCACTTATTAGAATTAATCCGAAACATTTGTAAATTGTATTATTAAAAAATTTTAAGTTGTAATTAGATGAAGACTTATGTATAATATACTTATTTAGTTGTAAAAGTACAAAGAAACGGTTCCTTGAAGAAATTGCTTCCACACCTGAAAATTGTAGAATAGTGGACGTCAATAGTGTGGGGTATATGTTAGTTGAAGGATCTTTTAATTTTATAGACCTAATGCTACATGAATGTTGATAAACAACTTGACCATATTTGTGTTTGCGTACTGTTTTCATATATACTCGTATAAACCTAGTTTACACCGTCAACTTTGTACGTGAACTAAGGGCTAAATTTATTTGTTATCCGAACTATTGGATTAATGCGGTTACTGTAAGCTTTTTCGCATCAAAATGTTTTTTCTGTACTTGGTAATTGTATTTTATCACGATAGACCGCTGTAAACGCATACGACTGTATACGACGTATGTTTATTAAATAGCGAGATTGTGAATCCACCTCGAAAACAAAGAAATCAAAACTGGTTATAAGTGCAATCCCGTTGACCTTGAACATGCCTGAACTCACATCACAAACAGCAACTCTCTATGATAATTTGTTGATTGTGGTCTCCATTTTGTTTGGTTGTATTTTCTGTTGTGTGCTGTAATAATACTAATTTTAGAAGTTGAACAAGGTGCCGATTTTAAATTTTTAATAAAATTGAGCTAAACATCAACGGAATACTTTGAAATGCTCAATATGGCTTACGGAAATGATTGCATGTCGCAAGCGCTTGTCTTCGAGTGGCACAAAGGATTCAAAGAGGGCGTAAAAATTTGAAAGACAATGAACGTTCTGGATGACCTTGCACGTCAAAAATGGAAGAAATAAAAAAAATTAGGCACATTGTTAGGAATGACCGCCAACTCTTGTTCGAATGATGGATGAATCTGTAAACATTGACATAGATTGCGCATCGTAAATTTTGCGTGAAGATCTTAATATGACAGAAATGTGTGCCTATGGTAGAAGAAAAGTCGCAACAATGTTGTGTTGACATTCTGCACCAACTTCACGCAGATCCAAACTTGCAAAACATAATCGCTTGCGTCGAAACCTGAATCTTCAAATATGACCCTGAGACCAAAAACAGGCAGTGCACTGGAAAAACCATCATCACAAAAAATGAAAGCAATGCTACTCTTGTTTTTCGGCACCAAGAATATGATTTTGAAATAATTAGTTCCAACGGGAATGAATAATCGTTAACCCGCATCATTGTATGGATGTTTTGACAAAGCTGAGAGAGAGTCAGTGAAAACTGCCAGAACTGTGGAAAAGTGTTTTTTTCTTAGTCTACTCACATAGCACAAACACGTTACTGCTCTTGAACACCCTCTATATTCTCCCGACTTCGCAGATGCGACTTTTATATTTTCCCAAAAGTCAAATCAGTGTGTTAAGGAACGCGTTTTGAGTCAATGCCAAAAAGAAAAAATGGCGGATGTGTTGAAAGAGCTGACAGAAGTTGCTTTACTCCACGCCTTCGACAAGTATAAAACACGATTCTATCGATGTACAAGTGTTAATGCGGAGTATATGTCACAGGCGCGTTAGGCGTTACGCCTCACAACTATACTGATGTCCCACTAGCTTCTACCTTCTAGCTCCTTAAGACTGTTACGTCCCGTAACAGTGATCTTGACTTTACATTTGCGATGGTTCTATTTTCGTTGGTGAATGTCGGAATCTGCAATGTGATCCATACTTGCAGCCCCATTTGTTGAAGAAATGGCAATCCACAGATTTTGTCGCTGGTAGAATTCCATTTGGATTCCAACTGCATACCATGATCTTGACGTCAGTGCCACGAAATACTTCCTCCAGCATGTTGCGTACCACGCCCCAATTAAGCTGGTCTAGGCCACAGCCGAGTTTTGGTACCGCTAACTTTTTACTGGCGCCGGCACAAATATGTTTCTTTAAATCCCATAACGCCTTCCTCGAGTCTTCATAACGTGGCTTTTGATGAGACAATGTTTTCGTCACAAGGTAGTAAAAACTTCGCATATCTTGGCGGTGACGGCGTAGTAGGTGACATGCCTTACCAATTTCTGGCTCTTATTGCAGTATTTCTTCTACGCCACCATGCCTCTTCTAAAACTCAACTGCGATGCCACGGGACATTCGGACGTCCTTAGTGACACAATGAGCCAAGGAGTACTCCTCTAGTACATCAAACAGATCTCTGTACTCCTCAGTGGTAACCCCAAATCTAGCTTTGTGGCGTCCCGAATAGGTTGTCATAAAGTCAGTGAATGATTGGTCGCTGTTTCCACTCTGAAATGGTTCGCCCTGTGCAAACATTCTTGCTGCCCTGGTTCTGAGTTCCTCCCAGCGTGTGGCGCTAACCGATTCATGTGAACCACTTTGGGCTTTTCTCTGGGCAATTTCATGATTCGGTAGATTATATCCTTGATCCTTTTTACCACTTTATACGGACCTTCCCAAGATCTTTGCAATTAGGGGGATAGACCTCGTCGTCGCTGAGGTTGGTACAACCTTTGGTTGAAATCCTCCCGTTTTGGAACTTACATCATACTGGACTTTCATTCGATCCTTGGCAATTTGAATGTTACTACGAACTCTCTCATGAATAGAATTTAGTTTCTTTCGTAGGCTTTCAGCATACGCATTTTTAGCGATCTCCTCCTCTCCAGGCTTACTACCAAATTCCAAATCACACGGTAGTCTTATTTCACGCCCAAATAACACTCTAGCTGGGGTCTCTCTTGTCGATTCGTGTACGGCTGATCGATATGCCATCAGGAACAGATGTAAGTATTGATCCCAATCTCTTTGATGGTCTGAGACAACTTTTGACAAATATTTT
>JAHWXV010237541.1:0-25418 GCA_024586415.1 Phrixothrix hirtus | reverse complement strand
TTATTGCACGTATTAGAAATTTGGATTCTTGTGGAACACTGCAGAAGCTTATTTTTATAAATAAATTGAAATATTTCAAAAACGCGTAATGATAGAGAAAAATTTTTTAAACAAAATCGCCTTAAAATTAGCTCAAAAATATATATCAATAATAAAAATTACTATATTCTATTTGAAATAAGGAAGTTTATGGCTATTTCAGGTATAACCGGAAGTAGCTGAAATCTTAAAATATTTTCTATCGATTCCATCTGACCTAAAAGCCGTATGTGGAAAGTCTTAAATTTCAACTCCTATTAATTATCCATATCCTTTTAACGAAATCTCATCGTGGAATACCCTGTATATATATATATATATATATACATACAGTGTGTCCGAGATATAAAACGCATTTCTAAGACATGTATACCCAAGCCCCTTGTGAACATAAATCTGTTAGAATCTTTAATCTAACGTAAAAACAAGTTTTCGTAAACTTTTGCGTAAAAATCTATCAGGGATACAGACCTGTAATATCGTTTACCATGAAACGTACTTAAAAAGATAAATGGGATTGTTTTTATTGACACAGTATCATGTTACCATTACTATTAGAGTACTTTTTTGAGTCAAGGTCGCTAGTTGTTTTAATAAAAACTAAACGAACGTATTTCTTTAAATCATCTAAGTTTGCTTGTATGTGGTAAAAACCTGTTGCTTATTAATTATAATTATTTACGCATTAATTATTATAAACTTATTTGACAAATATCTCAAATTGGCATAAGTTTTATTTACATTAATTTATATGAACATAGTTTTTACTCAATGTAAATTTTAATTAAATTCATTTATCGTTTAGATTTTTAACTATTTACACAAAATTTTAATTATACACAAAGCAAGCGAGTGCAAATATTAATAATATGAAGATATTTTGCAAAAAAATTTAACGTCGTGTTAAAGGCGGTTTCTAAAAATAAAAGTTATTTAAAAAAATGTGTTGCTATTCAATAATACAATTGTATAGATATTAAAAGTGACATGAATTAAGTAAAAACCTTGTTTTAATTTTAAAGATTTTATAAACTTAGTAGAACTTTTAAAGATGAAAATAAAACATTTTATTTTAAACGGTAGTTAGTGGGTATTCTTAATAACATCTTTACATCGCGGACACCTTGCGTGTATGTATATATGTATAAATACACACACGCGCGCGCTCATACGCAACCGCACCCGCACGCGCACGCGTCCTCGCGCTAGCCTACTCACCCGCACCCGCACCCGTACGCGCACCCGTACGCGCAACCGCACGCGTACCCGCACGCGCTCCCGCACTCGCACCCGCACGGGCACGCGCACACGTACACATACACACATGCACTTACACGCACACTTAAAAAATATACTATGGATTAAAATCGTTAACGTCAAGTGTTTTCGAGATAATTAATTTTTGAAAATATCTAACGCAACTATGAAAAACAACATATTTTAGATTTTATTTACTCAAATTAAATCAAATTGGTACCTAAGCAGTAAACTAATACAAAACACATTTACAAATACTGGAAATAATTGTTTAAAATAACCACTTTAATTAAAGATGCATTGGTTGATACATTTTCGAAGTAAATTTCTTACTTTTTTTCGCAATTCAACCTCTATACGCTAACGAAGCTCGTGAATTGTATTGATTGATCGAGAATAGACTGATTGTTTTAAATAACCTCATAAACAAGAATCTAAAGGGTTTAGGTTAGGCGACTTCACATACCATTTCATATGTCCTACGTATCTTATCCATCATTGAAAAAGTTCGTTGTTTAAAAAATTGCATGTCGTTTGGCTAAAATGTACAGGAGTGTTGTCGTACATAAACTACATCTGCTAAAGCAATATTCTTGAGAAATCCCGGTCAACCAGTTTTTTAAAAAATTTACTAATTGGCCTGGTTAAACGCCTAAAAGATATCACTGGACCAATACTAAAGTCCCGAATTATTCTTCCGCAAACGTTTAGAGAACAATGTTGTTGATACCGTGAATGAATAATGGTATAGGGATTTACGTCTTCCCAACAATGTAAGTTATGAAAAGTCATTATAACGTTTCTAGTAAAACCAGTCTCATCGGTAAACAAAATTAATGATTCAAGTTGAGGTCAAATGAGCATTTTTATAACAATCAAGTGCAAACAGCCAGTCTTGCTGGCAAGTCAGCTTCAGTAAAACCCTACGTCGCTTAAATGTAGACTGGGCGATGCTGATTATACTTCAACACATTCGATATGGTCTTGTGTCTTGAGTATTGTGTCGAAAAAATTTCGATATCTGTTGCTATTCCTAAATTTGACAAGCTGTACATATAATAAACAGATAGACATCTATTATCAGAATCACGAAGATAGGGAGACGTAAGAGTTAATGCTGCAGCCTATCATTCGAGAGGGCCGCTGTTCTGATTCGGGTTTAGGTTGGTTACCTAAACCACATAATCACTTTATCTGAAGCAAAAGTAGGGATAATTATAATTCGAATTCTATCTTTGTTCCTACTTGTTCCTTTTTCCCGTCAATATCTGAGGAGAAGTCTCAGTTACGGTCACAATAGTCCACCCCCGTATGTGAAATTGACACAACATTTTTGTTTTCTCCTTTCTATTGGAATTAATTCCTATATTAAGCGAAAAATGTGTTTTCTCCGATTTGCGGTGAAAGCCCGCTTTCTTTGACTGTCTACAAGCTACCAAAGTGTCATAACAGATTCTTGCTGACGGTAAATTTAAAATTTGCCAGTTTGCATGTAAAACACTAAACTTGACATTAATTATGTGATCTTATTAAATTACAATTTTTATCTTGATGAATATCCTTAAATGTATTAAAAATTAAAATTAATGGCATTCCCACTTTAGATTTAATTAAATACTGGGTTTCCACGCTATAGGGGGCATTATTTAACACACTTGTAGATGGGCCCTTTGCGGACACAAAACTGTAAAAATATTTTTCTAGTTTGAAAAATTTATTGTACTAATTTTCATGATTACAAATCCGGGCTTGCCCGTAATGATCTGCATACGATCATGTGTTGTATATACATCACACAAACTTTTTTTATTTATTTAGTATCACATTACTTTACTGTAATCTGTTTGTTTTACTATAAATGAATGAAATCAGCCGTGCAAAACTGTTCTTGTAATAATAATTTGAAGATAATATTTTTAAAATTATGTATTTCAGGTTGTCTATTGTGCTATAAATTTATTGAATAATTAATTATTAGATTATTTTATTTTTGCTTTTGGCTTAATAATAATGATAAGTAAATTTAGTTCATTTAGGAAGAAAGCCAAAGAGAATGTAAGGTTTTATAAATACTCAAAACGCGAATAGCTATTTCAAATTTCTAATTGTTATTTGTTTGACAATATTATTTGTAAATGATATTAAATTTACGAACGTTTCAGGTTAAAAATTCTTCTATTTAAAATAAGATATTTGAAAATTTATGGATTAAGTTGAAATATCAAAAAAGGATATAAAATCTTTTATTCAGTAATTGAACAGTTACTTATTTCATAATTACTGGATCAAAGGTTTTATTCTTTTTTGATTTTTCAACTTAATCCATAAATTTTCAAGTGACTTATTTTAAATACCCCGCAGAAAGATTTGTAACCTGAAACGTTCGTAAGTTTAATACCATTTGCAAATAACACCATAACAAATAACAATTAAAAATTTGAAATATCTATTTGTATTTTAAATATTTATAAAACCTTGCAATCTCGATGGCTTTCTTCCTAAATTAACTAAATTTACTCATTATAAGTAATTATAAACCAAGAATCTATAGTGAAATTTTAATTTGAGTAAACATTGTTCTATGTTGTAGGTATAAAAATAATAAATACACCAGATTTACCTTCTCCTACTTTTATGAGGGCATCGTCAACATCGGTCATTTACGGTCTTTACGCCCGCATCCTTTAAAGTTACGGTCAACAGTTCTCGAATTTCACAGTCTCTACATCGCACTTAAAATTGTTTTCCGTGAAGGCTGTCAGTTATTTGCAAAGCGCTGTCGATATATACACGGAATACCTGCGGATATTTGAACCTATTTCTCTATACAGGGTGGCCGGATTTCGAACAAATTGCAGGTAAACTGAATAAAGGAATGGAGACATGAAAATTGATATAGCAGTCATGATGAGTCAGATTTGGAAGAGAAACTTCTGTGTTTGCCCAAACTGTTTTCTGTCTCTTTTCATTTTCGTGCTATGCTTTAATTGTCAATTTTTTCTCATTCGTAGAAGTTATTATGGCTCGCTGGTTTAAAGGGGAAGAAAAAATACTAAAGGATTTATTTCCGCATTTTTTATTGCAAAATACGACGGTATAATCAAAAATTAAGAAATGTGAACATGTTTTGTGTAATCACATAAATTTGTCTCCTTTAAATGGAAACTAAATATTATTTTTATACTAAGGGAACGCCTATTTCATAAGCTTTTCAAAAACATACGCAGCATTCCTATTACTTTCGATAATTATGAAGTTACAGAAAAAATACGCTTGTAATTGACCTTATAAATTTTTATGAAATGACAAAATATAATAAACCACAAAATCCTCGCGAGAGAAAATTAAGGGAATTTAGAATATTACATATCTTTAAAGTAATCGAAATTACTACTTAAACTTACCATACAACGAGAAGTGAATTTTGAAATCATTTCCATTTAATTCAACGCACTTAACGCACCGTTTCCTAACAGAATTTATAGCATTTGCAATAAAGATAGGGTTTATTTTCCTAAATGCTTCGTCAACATTCTGACGTAAATTTTATAGATATCATTTTTCAAAACGGAGATAAATTCAGCGACTCAGCTGGCCACGAAATCGGTCCGTATGTTCCTAACCAACGATTGGGAAAATGATTATTCATGTATTTTCTTGCGATAAACGCGTTATGCACAGGAACTCAATTCTATTTAAACCAAAGACCTCCGCGACTTTCTAAAGTCACATCGTCTAAAAGGGCTCGATTGTGTTATTTAAAATATCAACCTGTAAGTTAATAGTAAGCGATTGCTTATAAATATATGGTCTTATAATACTAAACACTAGATCAAACATGGCCTACTACAATATTCTAAATTCCCATCTGGTATTACACCTATAGGCCTAAATTTTGAAATTTGTGGGGGACTCTAAATATGGGGAAATCCGTGAAATCTGCAAGTACAGCTCCTGTTGTTCGCGTATTTCACTTTTAATCTTGATTTTATTAGCAACATTATCACAACATGATGTTTATTGCCTGTGTACTTGCAAATTTACTTGCTTTTATATTGAGTAGAATATGAATTACTCATTAGAGTCTGACCGTGATGCTGACAACGATTATGTATTGAATGAATAAGATATTAGTGAACGTAATTATAATAACACTTCTTCGAATCATGAATAATCTCTTGATGATCATCTTCAATTTCTAGAGACGCTCGATGTTGATCCATTCAATGATTCTTTTCCAAGGTAACAAATGCTGTTCTCTTCTGAATACGATGTTCATCCGGTTTTTGATTTTAGTTAATGTAAGAGTGTAACAGTTTGTTTTGAGTCTTTTTCTACACCAAAAGTTGTTGACTATTTATGTGAATGGATAAATAAACGTGCAGGCATTCATTGTCAAAAATATCAGAGTGATATTTGTCCTTGGTTTGAAGTAGAGCAAAGTCGATAAGCCGGAGATGTATACCTTTATATGTCTAAATTTTCTTACTGGTATGGTCAAATGCCCGAGAGCAATAAACTACTGGAGTAATGATATTTTGTGCGCAAGCCCACATGTTTCTCGCAACTCAGCTATGAACCAAAGTCGATTTCAATCAATAGCCAAAGTCATAAAGTTTTCACCACCTGAAGCGGTCATACAGACAGTACCCATTGCAATACTAGGAATTTTCATTGCAATAGACGGAGAAAATTGCGTGACGTTAGTGGATCCAGGTAGAACGTTTGTAACTGATGAACAACTTTTGCTTTACCAGGGCAAGCTACATTTTACATAGTACATAAAATCCCAGAGAAACAGATTTGAGATTAAAATTGTCACCTTATGTACATGAGCTCACGAATTGAGGGAATATACTTGGAATTTCAATATTTATATTGGAAAGGACAACTTAAGATATATATCTAACTGGTACAATTCATCCTAACCGCGGTATACTCAAAGAACTTGAAGAACTTCCAATGCGAGTAATGTTTTCCTCGATAGGACGAAACGCTTGTTGTGCGATTTAAGGACAAGAAGGATGTATTTGGTTTTACGAGCAAACACACAACAGGCATGTGCGAAAAGACAGACACATAGTTGGAGGAAAAATAGTTTATTATAACAAACCTCAACATATTGAGTTCGACAATAAATATATGGGAGAAATTAATGCAGAGGACCAAGATATTGAGCTTTACAATTTTTTGAGAAAATCTTATACATTGTTCACAAAAGTTGGATTTCAAATCCCACAGCAAATGTTACTGAACTCAAAAATGTTCTACAGAACACCACACGAAGAAGAAATTACGATGTATGATTACATTAAGATTTTCTGTCATGAAGTCCTCGTCAAATACAATGAAGGATATAGAAAACTTATTCAATCAAAACCATCAGGATCTAATATAAATCTTCAGCATTATCTGGTCGGTTTTCCAAATGAAAGAAATAAGCGCGTCCTTAGGAGAATTTGTCAGGTGCTTCATCGACAAGGATTGAGGATGTGATTAATCGGATTTATGTTCCACAGAGCACTTCAATGATAAATTATTCTTCTATTTTTTGTTTTTTATAAAACTGTACTATTTGTAATATTTTTATATGAAATAAATATCTGTCAAAATATTCGGACCTAGATACACTGGTATAAAAAATATATCCACACGTGGATCTAATGGTATGTGTCGCATATCCCTATCTGAATATCTGGTATTTCCAATATATCCATATGTGAATACCATGGTAATAATAAATATTTTATTTTTATTACTTGATAATGCATAAAATATGAAAGAAATGTATACCGAAATTTTCAAAATTTACATGAACCCAAACTTATTTTGCTATTAATCCACCTTACCGTGATTGCACATGGCACGGTTAAAAGTATTTTTGCTACTGCGGCAGAAAAAGTGTAACCGTTGTTACTAGGTACATAAATAACTATTTCATAAATTTTTGACCGTATAATATAAATTAAAAGTTGTATTTTAGGTAGGTTTCTTTTTCATTAGATAATCGTAATATTCTCATCTTCTATACATTTCTAAACTAGTATACTAATTTTGTAACAAGGAACATATTCGATTTTGTAGACCAAGGTAAACTTTATTCTGTTTTCTAATTGTTTCTTGTTTTGAGCGAACATTTCAAAATCAAATATTCGCATAGGATAATTAAACTTAATTCAAACTTCATTGCTGCTATTACAAAGAAGTTTTAAAGCATTTTTATTATTATTTACACGACGAATGACCAAAAGTAATTTTTAATGCATCAATAAGTTTGCATTGACAACATATAATTACATCTACTGTATATAATCTATTTCAAAGCCAACACGTACTTATTTAAGTATTCGGTAAAAAGTTTGCGCAACTATTTCACTATTATTCATGGATAATAAAAAACGTTCTTCAAAATAACAGCGAATGTCAAATAATAGAGTAGCAACATTCCGTTTAAATTATGATACTGAATAGAATACATCTTTCTCTTTCATAACATGTAAAGGTGCGATACTTTCACATTATTTTGAATAATCTATTGTGGTGGTGTGCTTTAAGTCTTTTATAGGTAACATTTTATTTCATAACAGTTAATGGATTATTAATTAAACTTTTGTTTAAATACTCAGTAATCAGTACAATTCTAACTATATATTTAAAACATGTACTTTTAATTAATACTAAAGATATTAAAATTGTAATACTAAATCGTAATTTAATTTACTTTACTTTTAATGGGTGGACACTTAAAAGGAAGCAATTTATTTTAGAAGTTTAATGCTACTAAATTTAAAATATAAAATAATTATTAGACAATATTTTCATTTATAATCAGAAAACGTGCAACTGTTCATTACGTGTTCCTTTTTACGCATTTTAATTGATTACAGCCATCTTTGTATTTAAAGTTTTATAATAAATGATGTTTTATAATTTGATAATTAAATCCATTCGTTATTGCTCTAGTTGTCTATATGAATGTCATCTCTGTAAGTATTCTAGCTACGTTCATTTTATGATTTATAAAACAACTTCGGGAAGGGTATAACTGTCACGAGTCGTGCGAAGGTTATAGTGACATGTTTTTTCTTCTTAATATTAATTTCATCGAGTAAGCGTTCGATATGCTGTATCGTATAAATTTTAGAAGTTTATATTACCTTTGAATTTCAACATAGTGATAGCGTAATTATGTTTTAATAAATATGTCGGTATTAAACTAACCAAATCTACTAAATATGAAAATCATTATGTTTAAAATATGTCGAATGCTTGCTCTCCAAGCTACTCTATGTTATTCAGAAATTATGCGAGTTTTATCATAGATAATGATCCTTTATTGAATTCTTCTATCAGTTAGACTAAATACGACACTAGCCAGTTGTAACTGCAGAGAAACAGTAGGTAAAGTAGATAAAGTAGGTAAAGTAGGTAAAATAGGTAAAGTAGGTAAACTTCTATATTCCATCTCTCGTCACTATATCATCAAAATAAGCTTAATTTTATATCTAAAGTTAAATTTTATGGAATTTTGATGTGATCTACATGTATAGAATTCGGAATATCTACTTTAAGAAAATAAAAGGCGAAGGTGTATTTAGAGTTGAGATTTGGTGTTTGGTTTCTTAGGTTTGGTTATCTTAGATAGAATTTTATTCTACATCTTATAAATTATTTTTGTTTATACAAGGTGTTCCGCTGAAGCGAGGTAAACAAAAATTGTGTTTAAATGGAAAATCTTATATATTCTACATTTTTGGATTTCCCTTTATCAACTGTTAAAACGTTATAAGGTTACATTTGTGTACTTTCAACTGTTTCTGTGATATCCAATTTTCTTTCTGGCCGTTTTCAGAAACATCTTTAGTATGTTATCAATTAAAAAGTCACTGAGGTTAAGCGGTTAAATGTAGTAGATGGTCATCTTTGGTTACTGGGATTATTTTGCTTAAAGTTAATTGCAGTACGAAAAACATTGGCAAACGTAAATTGAACTTTTTCGCGGACATTCTAAATGGGATCCCTGTATATTTCATTACTAAAATAAAGGTTAAAAAATATGTTTTTATTTGATATAACATTATGATGGTCTAATATTTTTAATTTAGAAGATATGCTCACAAATGCCATGAAATATTAAATTTATCACAATTTATTGTTAATTGTTAATTATTTTATTAAAGCAGGAATAAAATATAATCTAACGAATCGACAAACAAATGAAAAAAACTATTTTATTAAATATTCAAAAACATTTCCACCTACTTCAATTCATTTTCGTGCTCTTTCAATAACGCCCTTTCTTTCATTTTCTAGCATTAAACAAGTAATTTGTGCAAATGCTATTTTTTTGCGTTGTAGCGTTCTGTAAACCCTAAAAAAAGAAGTCACAAGGCGTGACATCCGGAAAATGTTGTGACCAAACTACTAGACCTCCTCTAGCGAACCGTTTGCCACCGAACCTTCTGTCCAAGTATGCTTTTGCTCACCTTCGACTATGGGGAGGAGCCCTATCCTGTAGAAACTATAGATACTTTGTGATATTATTTGATACATTTTATAATAAAGTATCTAAATTATTTTCAGGGAAATTTAAATAATTTCTACTGTTTAAATGTTCTTCAAAGAAAAAAGGATATACCGAATTTAACGGCTTCATCTCGGTTAATTTTTAAAAAATAACATACTAAAGATGGTTTCGAAAATGGAAAGAAAATTGAATATCACGGAAACAATTAAAAATACATAAGTGTGACCCTATAACGTTTTAAAAGTTAGTAAAGACCAATGCCAAAATGTATTAATATATAGGGTGTTACAATTAAAAGAAATTAGTTTACTACTCTTCGGTGAAACTCTCTGTGTTAAAAGAAATAACTTTAAAAGATGCAGAATGAAATTTTACCTAAGGTAACGAAAAACAGCTCTACTATCTCGATCTGTCATGCCATAAGGAACCAAACACATTTAAATCACCACCCTGGATATTAAGATACACTTTGTATAAAATACGCATATTTCCTAATAAGCGACGTTGAATCTAAATGTGGCCTTGCTAGGATGTCGCCTAATTCTTTATTACTGCCGCAATTCTAGTTGCTTGTGTTCAACATAGCTATAGTTATGCACAATATATAGTGAAACTAAATATCCTAAGCTTTAGAAAAGTAACTTCCAATAATGAATCGTATTAAGTTTTGAAAAAACGTAAAGATTTTGTTAACTCCTCTAAGGAGCGTCGTTTGCATAGAAGACTACCACCAAAATCATAGTATCTCGAGCCAGAGGTATTCTGATGATAGAGATATCGAGCACAGGCTTTTATTTACCTCTTTGGTTTAGCTCTAGGTTAACCCATAAGACGTTACAATTCGGTTTGTAAGTATTTTAGTGCACATGTTTGAATAAAATGCAGATCATACGTACATGCAAATGTTTATAATTCATTTAGACAAAGTGACCTTATTATGTAACTTGGTTTCAAAAATGTTGCTTTGTATAACTTTACGTTTTATCGGTTTAACTAATTCTTGTTATGGACTAAAGACATTTGCAATAAATTGTCAAATTCAAATGGCAATATCATTAACAAAAAGTTGTAAATTGCCCTTAGTTAAATTCAACAATTGAATAATAGACGACTACATTTTTGAGACGGGAAGGCTTCTTTTTGTGAATTCAAGGATTTAAGTTGACTTGTTACCTATTTCAAATTGATATCTCGCTGCTTGGGAAATTTGTACACCATTTGGTTTGTTGACCTTGTTAGCACGCGGTTGGGTGACGCATTAAGTTCAAGGTACTTACTTATTTACCTTTAATTCAATGCATATAGCTAATTTTTAATTCGGTCAATTATTTGTACAAGAAATTTATAATTTCTTGTACACATACAGCCTAGGTTTTTCCTATGATAGGCTAAGTCTATGGACATACCTGCGTCCTTTTACGCAGAAGTGCAACGTTAAAATACACTAAAACTATGGGCAACACTGAATTAAATGAAATTGACCATTAGTTACATTTAATTATGCATTGCTCATATTTTTAAGGCGTTTTCACACTACAGTTCTGCGCAAAAAAACTCGCATGTGTTCGTATACTAAATTCAAAATTGGTTGTAACATATGTTTATTTATATAAGTTCAGTTAAATTCAGTAGTATAAAATTAACTTATTTATTATAATTTATATTATTTTTTGGTACCGTTAAAATTTAAATAGTTACAAAGGATTGTAATCCTTTATCTTTCGTTTAGAATTTTAAAGTTGAAATTTAAATGTCTCCTTGCAAGAAATTATAAATTCAGATTTTATTTTCGTATACAACATATTTTAATTTTCAATAATAATACTTATAAGTTAGATTCATATTGCACAAGTTATGAGTAAAATCCTTGTCGTATCTTAATCTAATTCATTTTATTTATCATGACAGGATATGTTCCTACTTTATATTTTATAGACAACTCCGAAGTCTTCTCGATTTGCGAATCCAAGGGAACTTCTAGGAATTACAGCAACCATCATCTAACAGTTAACATTAAAATAAGACAAGGATATTTTTGTAAGAAAATTTATTTTGATTAATATTTGATTGGATTTGTATTCAATTTCAACATCTGTTCATTTACTCAATTATAGTAACTTTTAATTAATTTCTATCCATTGTAATTTTTATTGATCATAATTTTTTCCAAACATTTTGTCACCATTTTGTGTGCAACTAATCATTTCAGCTATATATCTCTGATAACGACAACCGCTTTTACTTAATTAATTTTTTATATCTGCGACTAATCTACATTATCTTTACCATCCAGATTTGACACGCAGCCTGATAAATTTCATTAAGTCGTGCAATGAACTTTGGCTCTTGCCAAAAGAAAATAGAAAGACATGAAGCATACGTCAAACATTTTTAGCATCAAGTTACGATTAATTTGATTCAATATAATCAATGACATTTCCAGTAAAATAAAAAGATGGGTACATTGGTCAAAAGAGCTCCCTTTGACGAATGATGAAGTTAAATAAAGTCGGTGTTCATTAGAAGATTAGTCAACCTCTAGTACATATTTTTTGCCTGTTGTAGTTGAGTTTACCTAATCTAGAAGTGATTGTAAGTCTTAGTATATTGCTGCTGATTTTTGTACAAAAATTTTTGACAAATAGGTAACGACAATAGGTAACGTTTTCGAATTTGAAGCATTTTAGGACGATTATTTCGAAAACGTATGACCAACACTTACTTATTTTGAACATTACAATAAAGGTACAGTTGAAAAGACTATAGTAAATCATTTCATTAATATAAATTGTTATTAAAACATAATTGAATTTATTATTTGCGGATTTAAAATTCGGAAAATTACTTGTAAGTCAAAAATAACCAATGAATTTGAAAATTTAAGGTATGGTAACTTTCACCTGCGAATGCTTCTTTAAAAATAACAAATAATAAATAACTTTTGAAATTAAATAACGGTATCCGGTAAAAACTAAATATAAAATAAATTTTAGCAATTTACGCATTTAAAGATGAAAATGAATTTTAGTTTAGAAATTGTATCAAAACAAAACAGGAGTATATTTCAAAAATTATATTCCTTATTAAGATGATAACAATCTTTTCGCTAAGAATAATTAGGAATTCAGTTTGTCAAATATATGAAGTTCGATCATTATCTCAATATCGAACGCCCCTTCGATTCGCAATGGATAAATATTCAATAAAGGCGTTGATAAATAGTAGCGAAAAAGTAAATTTATTGTTAGTAAACGTAGTATTAAATTTATCTTGAATTGATTGGCCTCATTCTTACAAGACATACATTTGTAATTTACGACAAATATTTGGCGCATCTGTATTCAAACTTAGAACTTTAGAAGCTTTTATACTCAAAAGCAAAGGATTAAACCAGTAAACCATCGAAAAGTTATTAATCGTCAACAGAAGGCAGCATTCCAATTAAAAGATATTACATGCCACAAATGATTATATAAATAGATATTGTTTCAAATCGTTAACACACTTTTTAAAAGCTGAAACTGAAGATAATGAATATTTAATAACTTTGGCGCCAATAAATCCTTCGCCCTATGAATGCGTTTTCGCCTTGTATGTGCACAAGCTATGGTGATTGCCCATTGCTCTATGTACACTTGACAAGCTATGCATTTATTACTTTCTACAGACAAGTAAATTGTATATTATAAAGATATTAAATACTAGGTGGAAGTATAATTTTATCAAATATATAGAAATATTATTATTTTGAAGACTTCTTAATCAGTGAGATAAATAGCACTCCGGTTGTCCCCTATTATTGGGGAAGCATGATTGCAAATATCAGACACTCTACCTACACAAAAAAATTAGTTAACAGTAGTTAAAAATAAAAGTTTTAACTTGCAGATACAATAATGCTTAGTTATCTTAATTATCCATACCTACATTAGAAAAAATAATCCAACAATTTAAAGATTGAAAACACAAAGTAATGGTTAAATTAAGAAATGTATTTTAGACACATAATAGTAGCTTTTACTAATTTTTTGTGAGCAATATAATTATGAGTTAGACAAGTTGCGAATAACTATCACAAAGAACAGAAGCAAAGTACAAATCTTAATTCTATTAATTATCGACACTTAGAGCGAAAGCTATATGGATGGATGTGTTGTGTTTCGATTGCTCTTTGTTAGGGGGAATTAGATTAACTACGAAATGTGTCTGTGTTTTCAGTGCTATATACCACATTTATTAAAAATCGAATCTAATCACGTAACACTGCTTTTCAAATAAAATAAGATTTGGTTGTAGATCGCTCAAATTAGTTTATGAAGACCAAAGTTAATTCTTAATTTTGAAATGTATTTATTTTGTTCAGTCTATTTTCATTCTATATGTAAACTATATCTGAGAGACAGCTGAAATCTATAATTAAAAGGAAAGGTTAATTTCAAATTAAAATTGTTAACAGTTAATTGTTTCCTTATAATAATTACAAATATCTAATATTATTGTTATTATCCATAAATTAAGATTAAAATACAGAGTGAGTGGTAATGACTTCCTATTTTAAAAATCTAGTGTGAAACAACACACGACATTCTCTTACGTATATAGAGAAGCAAATAGTGTCCACAAATGATTAAATTATTATTTATGTTTATTTTGGGAACGATAATTATAACGGTAACTCATCTAAGTTTCTGGGTACGCAACGCGTTGCTTAAATACAGAGATTTTCTCTGATAACTTGCTTCAATGTATTTTTTCAGAAGAAGCATTAAGTTAACATGAAATGGCATCAATGGCGGTAACCGTAGCAAGTTTAAAAAAAATGTTATACCTGTTTTCGAGAAAATCGCAAAAACCTAAAAATCGCAAGAATAAAGGGGCAACGCCGGTCATCCGATTTTAACTAAATTCTTGACGTCTAATGCGCGGAAGATAAAAAAACTAAATATAAAATTTCATTTTTATATAATGTTTAGTTTTTGAGATATGTTGTTCACAATTAATACTTCCGATTACTCGATTTTCGAAAATGTATTAGAGAAACAGCTTAATTCATATAAAACGGAATTAAATAGCTAAGAAGTATACTAAGTTTTAAAAAAATTAGTTATAGCCGATTTGAAGACAATTGCAAAAAACGGAAATTCAGAGAATATCTAAAAATAACAGAAATAAAGTGAAATTTCCGGTTATTCGATTTTAACCAAATTCTAGGTTTGGTATACAAAGATAATAGAGACCACAAATACAAATTTTTATTTAGCTAGGATTTTTAGTTATTTTATTTAGAGCTAACGCTGAAGGAACTTCCGATTACTCAATTTACGAAAAAATTTCTGACAAGCAGCCTAAACTGCATGAACGGCGATTGAATGGTTAAGAAATATAATAAGTTTCAAGTAAATCATTAACACTAATTTTGGGAAAATCGCGCAAAACAAAACATTCAGAAAATGTCTAAAAATGACAGAAATAATGTGGTACTTCCGGTTATTTGATTTTAACCAAATTTTTGATTTAGCATACAAAGCATATAAACTGTTTCAAGTTTCAAGTAAATCATTAACACTGATTTTGGGAAAATCGCGCAAAACAAAAAATTCAGAAAATGTCTAAAAATGACAGAAATAATGTGGTACTTCCGGTTATTTGATTTTAACCAAATTTTTGATTTAGCATACAAAGGTAGTTAGAAACTTAAATATAAATAGTTATTTAATTCACAGTTAATGGTAAAAGTACTTCGGGTTTCTCGTTTTACGGAAACCTTTCTGAGAAATAATCTTAATTATATGAAAGGGCATTAAATAACTTATGTTAAAAATAGATTTCTATTATCTGCGACGGCCTTTCAGTGTGAAATAATATTAAGTGCAATTTTGATAAGCTTAGAAATGGGATCTTTGGCAATTTCAGTAACTTAACATTCTCTAAAACAAAAACGTGCAAATCGACATATACACTGTTTTGAGTTAAAATTGAAAAATGTACCGACTTGATGGATGTTGCCGTTAAAGTGACAATTAATGAAAATACAAACCAAGTACATCTTATGACAATCTGGTCGTAAGCTTGTAAGGAAGCACACAAGGTCAATGGGCAGGTTACACCAATGGATAGGATGCATTTTGAAAGAATAATACAATAGTGGTATAATAAACTAGCTTCATTTTTATTTTTCTTTAATTTATTTTTTTTGGAATGCATCCTAAAAATGTATAGTACAACAATTAACGTATCTATCAACCGTTTATGTCTTTGAACGTCTAGTTATATTTTTATAAATTGATGAAATGCTTTCAGTATGAAGACAAGGTATCTGCAATGCAATTTATTAAAATCTGCCTATGATAAAAATTTATTCTGAACTAGTATGTGGGAGATATCAAACTTTAGCGATGATATGGATTCTGCAAATAAACCAATATTTTTCAGCTGTTGACCAAAATCCTGCAAATATTTGATAAAATAGTAGTTAAGCACTTAAAAAGCTTCGATGTGAAGTTAGAACACCAATTGTTACTTTAAAATAGGGAAACTGCCAGGAAATTAAATCTTCATTGGTAGAATTTAAACTTAGTACAGAAGAAGAGAACGATTCATGAGCACGGCGGCATAGGTCGCTTCTTAGGAAAATCGAAGGGCATCTGCTGCTTACATTTTCCAGACAACATACGAGGGCGGTCTGATAACAGGCCGTTTTGAATATGAGAACACAACTTTTTCTACAAAATTTCATTTTATTTCTCAGTACATAGTCTCCTTTTAGCTCGATACATTTCGTCCAACGTTTTTCCAATTTCATTAGGCCATCCCTGTAGTACGATTTATCAAGTCCTCGAAAATATGCATCAGTTTCCTATTCAACTTCCTCATTTGATTTTAATCTCCTTCCACCAAGCCATTTTTTCAAGTTTGGGAACAGGAAGTAGTCACAGGAAGCTAGATCAGGAGAATATGGTGGATATGGAAGCAATTCGTGACGTAGTTAATCCAATTCCTGTTGAATTTCTATGATGTGTGAGCTGGTGCGTTGGCATGATGAAAAAGCACTTTCTTTTTTGCCGAATTTGGTTCTTTTCTTTATTTCAACGCGCAATCAGTCCAGTAATGCCACATAATAATCCCCTGTGACTGTTTTTTGCGTTTTAAGATAATCTATGAGTATTACACCTTGTGCATCCCAAAAAACAGTCGCCATAACCTTTCTAGCTGCTTTTTGCGTTCTTCGGTGCAATTGAACCAGCTTCAACCTATTGTTTTGATTGTTGTTTTGTTTCAAGTGTGTAGTGGTGGATCCATGTTCATCTGCGGTTATGAATCTGTGCAAAAATTCATCTGCATTACGTTGAAATATCGCCAAACATTGCTTTGAAATGACCACCCGATCGCGTTTTTGTTCTATTGTCAACAAACGCGGCACCCATTTGCTGACAGCCTTTTCATATGTAAATGTTTATGCAAAATGTTACCCACGCATTCTTTTAAGATGTTTACGATGTCAGATATCTCATGCACTTTCACTCGTAGATCTTTCAAAACGATATCATGGATTTTATCGATCATTTCTGTGGTGGTCACTTCGATTATTCGACCTGAATGATGTTCACCAATTGTGCTTGTACTTCCACGTTTAAATGCTGCAAACCAATAAATCACAGTTGAATTCGCAGAAGTAGATGTGCCGTAATATTTATCAAGCTTTTCCTTTGTCTCTTTCGCAAAAAATAATGCTTAATCAATGCATGAAATTCGTTTTTATTCATTATTTTAATACAATCACAAGTTGTTTGCTTTTTATGGCTGTCAAACACAAACTAAATGACATATAGCGCTAAAAATTTACATGCAGCCTACCAACAGATTGCAATTGATAGAAATTATATACATGCGGTGATCAGTGGCGCCATCTCTTGGAAATCGGCTAATTATCAGACCGCCCTCGTATGTGTAGCAAACGGTCGCCTTTAAAACCTAGCTGTTTGGAGAAGGCGACCTCTGGAGAGTTTCATACCGAAACGCAAACTTCGGAACTAATCATTACCATCCATTGCTGGTAGCAAAGTCGACCGACTTTTGAATTGGATTTAACAGTAAATGGAGGTACAGGTTTCCATATAGTTACAGTACGAACGTGAGGGTTAAAATAGCGCATCCCTAAAAGGACGCCATATTTCAATGGTATTTCAGGGGAAGTGAAAGGTCCGAGTCGAGGTCCCAATTCTTCGGCAAAGGTAACCTCTGGACAAGCTCTACACCAGAGTTGATACTTCTTAATTGGTTTCCTTTTTAAAGCGAGCAGTTGAAGCGATATCGTTAACGAATTCAGATGGAGTTTAATGAGACGGTTTCATTGGGCACACTGACTTTTACTGTGTATTTTTAAAACTTTGCAACCAAGAATTCTTGAATATAAATGAGTTTTTTTCAAAGTCTAGGATTTTATAGATTCCTAAGGAAATTTCAGCGAGTATTGAACAAAAGCTGAGAAGAATTTGAAGGAACGCTTACCTCTAGAAAAAAAATTAAAATTTTTAATCTCAATTCAAATTTTTGCACTTTCAAATTTAGCGGTATGCGTTTCTATCTCTTTTCACAATTGAAATTTAATAAAGAACATTGATATGTTTTAAACGCAGGGGTGAAAAACGTTAATACAAACATTATTTATAAGACATTTTTATTTAATATTGTTTACTTTCTGTATTGTATATAAGATATGCTGCTTAAACGTACTTTCTTAGGTATTTCTAAAAACAGGAGTTCTATACAACAGATCATTTGAATAAAGTTTTTTGCTACAGTATTATTTTAAACTGCGTTCCAAATTTTAATAATTATAATAGCATGGCTTTAACAAATGTAAAAATATTTCTAATTGAAACGAAGATTATAATTGTGCTTTAAAATGAATTTTTCAGAATGATGGATCGACCTGATTTCGGTGTCAACTATTACCAAGCAACTGTTTTGTATTTTCCTTCTTAATTGCATTATAATTTTAAAATTCTACTCTCGTACTTTAATTATTAATAGGGTTTCTATTTATTAAAGCAATGTATTTGGTTTATCAAGTACTATTAAGCTTGAAAACGAGCTTTCTATACTTTCCTAATAAAAAATAAAGTCCAACTAATTTCAAGTACTTTACTGAAGATGTATAAAATGCTCTTTCATGCAATGAAACTGTACTTTTGCAATTAAATACGGTATTTTAAAAGTATTTCAGTTGCATACTTTCTTTTCTTTGATTTTATTCGTAAAATTCCAATGTCTAACAATTTTTAGTAAAGTATTTCAAAGACTTCCATATTTAAACAACTTGATTTTGTAGTTTAGCTGTTAATGCTGGTGGTATTAAATTGTTAGGTAACTTAGCTTTTATTTATTTATTTAACTGCAGAATTTTTATTGTTTTATCTAAACCACTTTGTTGCGGTGCATATTTTTTAGAATAATTTAGGATGTTGATTACTAAAATTGATAATCCTGAATTTTAAGAACACTTGTAGCTATACATTTTATGATTTGAGGAAATTATTTAGTTTCAGCTTACATAAAAATTTAAGTTTACAATCAAATACAAGAATGGAATATTTACATGTAATTTGATGGATAAAAAAGAATTAAATTTAATTGGAATATGATATACAATATGACAAAGTTGTTGCTTTTATGTTGCACCAATATAAGCTTTTTAATTTAATCAATGTAAATAAAGTTTTTGATGCAAAATTACAGATTTATTGGTTGGTAAATTTTCCTACAAATATTCTTAAGTTGTATATTCTATTGTATAAATTTATTCCATTTGAATTTGATTTGGCAGCATACGAGAGTGGTCTGAAAACTAAGATAAGTAGTACAAAAGAAGGTACTTTATTCAAGTTGTTTACATTTATTTTTCGAATAATCGTTTGTTTCTACAATCACAGCCTCATTAGATGAAAATCTCTTTCCACCTAGTCATTTTTTCAAGTTTGGAACCAAGAAAAGTCAGATAGAGTTAAATCTGGACTGTAAGGTGCATGACGAAGTATTTTGAATCGTAATTTAACTGATTCTGCCGTGACAATGTTCGATGAATGAGTCGGTGCATTCTCATGATGAAACAACACTTTCTTTCTTGCCAAATGCAGTCGTTTTTATATTTATTTTTCAATCGGCTGGTCCAATAATGATGCGTAGTACTCGTCTGTGATTGTGTTGCCCTTTTGTAGATAATCTATAAAGATAACACCACGAGCATCCCAAAATACGGTGGCCATAATTTCGTTAGCTGATGGAATCACTTTTGCTTTCTTCAGTGCACTACAATCGGTTTCTACCTATTGTTTGGATTGAATTTTTGTTTCGGGGGTATAGCCGTGTATCTACGTTTCGTCAACGGTAATAAATCGACGCAAAAATTCGACGAGATTATGCTTAACAAGGGTCAAACAGTACTCAGAATTTGTTACGCGCATTCGTTTCTGGTCCACAGTTAGCAGACGCGGCACCTATCTTACTAACAGCTTTCTCATACCCAAATGTTCATGTAAGATATGACCAACACGTTCTTTAGATATACCTGCTATCACACACACCTATAATTGACGATCATTTAAAACAAGATTATGAACTTTGGTGATCATTTCGTCAGTGGTAGCCTCTTTCGGACGTCTTGATCTTGTTTCATCTTCGGTACTCATATGGCCACGTTTAAATTCATTCACCCAGAAACATAATGTCTTAAATGGTAGTGTAGATTCGCCGAGAACATTATCTAACTCTTCTTTAATTTCTTTGAGTCTTTTCCCGGCGATATGAAAGTGTTTAATCACAGCACGAAATTCTCTTTCGTCCGTATTCACAAAACAACGTAACACGTTTACTTTAAATAGCTGTAAGAGATAAAGGACGCGCCGTATTTGGCTAAACTTTGACAGCTGTCTTATAACATATGATAGATTTGATAAATGACACGCATGCATAGATTACGACGCCATCTCTATGTTAGTTACCTCATTAATCAGACTGCCCTCGCATGTCACGGCGCATGTGTGATAAGGAGAGCGGAAACAGGCTCGGGCAAAAGGGGGTCACCACGAGAAGCAGGACGGTGTAGATTACCGTGCATAGCGGTTGAGTTTTGTAATCGCTTTGATTATTTAATAATTATCTCTTACGGGGTGATGGTTAACTCCGTTGTATTGTGCAAAAAACGTGTGAAAAATAATCCGCGAATGCGTAGTCTTAAAAATATGGAACAGCACTATGTTAAAAGCAATCACATGTAAGCGATTAATTTAAATAATCCAAACTATTTTTTAGGTCCGTAAAGCCACAGAATGAAGAAATTAGGCAGTAGCAGCTTTAGTTTTAGCAGTTAATCAGTTATTAACGATATTTTGTTTTGGAAGACACAAACGTTTGTTTATTCATTAATTATTTAATATTTTCTAGGCCGTATAGCAAAATTTAAATTGTACGTACGAATTATCTGGAAGTTTTGATGTTACCTTCGATAAAATTCGAATGAAAATTTCTTTGAACCGATAAATAAATTCAGGGACAGTGACAAGCTATTATTTATGGTGAAGAAGTCCGCATTTCTAGCAGTTTTCATGCCATGAGGTGTCTCGAACGTCTTCAGTTGATGAATTTTATACTGTTGGTTAACACTGTTGTCGATTCTGCAAGACACTGCTGAAATCTTCACCTCTGAAATTGTATCCTATCTTCTGACTGTTAAAAATATAAATTTTCTAGTTTCCTAATTGAATTTCTACAAATATTGAACATTTGGTCTTTATATACTTAATTGTAAATGCATTTTTGTGCATATTAACTTTGTTTCAGATAGATAAAATTTCGTTGTAACTCTTTTGCGCAAAAGGAAGAAGGAGTACATCACGTATCATTTTGTAAGTACATTAAGATTTACTATTTACGTGCAATGTACGATTAATGAAATTAATGTCTATTGTTTATTTTCATAAAACGAAATACTATTCATTGAATTCCTATTTTGTGTTTGTTGAGAATTAAAAATCATTATGATATGAAATACTGTGATAATTATTATTGAAATTTTATTTGTTTCATTTATAAAGTTTATTTTTTCCAAGGTATATTTTTATTTAAAATATTGAATATTACCTTGCCATAAATTTCAGATCGTCGACTTTACACGCAAAGTTGATAAGTAATCATCTGTTTAGAAGACGTGTTTGTGCTCAACTTTTTATTAATTTAAATCGTCAATCGATCGAATTCTCATCATATCGTCAGAGCTAGCAAATACTTGGGTTCCCAGGTAATAATAACCTTTCCTGGAAGTGTGCACTTTTGAGTAACAAAGTATTAAACTTTACTTTCCACAAAAAAGATACAGGCGATAAGATATGAAAATCGATTAGGCTGAACAAAGTATATAACAAAATAGCGTGCATTCCTTCAGTGGGGTGGTTTTCGAAGGTTTGATAAAGTTCCTTTAAAATGTTCTAAACTTTCAGAAAAACAATTGTAAGCTGCTTGTACATTTCCTTATTATGATGATAAATAAAATATTGCTATATATTTTCACTAAAGTATGTGTTTGTATTTAGAATTTATTTAATGTAGCAAATAATATATTAACATATTTGCGAAATATGTAAGTGAACATATTCTAGGTCATGCATTGTAAAGTGTTAAATTTAGCAGTTCTACATAGCAAGTACATTTTTTATAAGACAATTAAAATAAATTGTTTTAGCAATTAACTACAAATAATGTCCATCAATTAAAATAAACTAAGATAGTTACCATAAATGGTTTAAGAATAGTTTTAATAGTTATAATACAACTTAGCACTATAAAAAATCTTCGCTTACTGCTATAATTAAACAAAGCAATTATAAAATTGACAATTTTCGCTTAGTAATAAGAAATTATAAACTCTGTATAAATACGTTGAATACATCATAGTGTGCTACAGAACTTTATATACAGAGTGTTCACAGATCGACTTTAGAATAGGTATAATTATCCAAAACTTGCAAGATACAAACAAAACGTATTCTCTACAAAATCTCCTGCTTGATCCAAAACTAAGATTGGTTGAAATAAAATTTTGATATCATACTTTGGTTTGGAAATATTATCAAAAACTAGAAATTTCAAGGAAAAATTTACAAGGTCCAGAAAAATTACTTAAATTACATCTATTACATTTGACACTTAAAACGTTTAATATAAAACTGTCAGATGCCTGTCAATACATAAAATTTTAAGATATTGCTATTACAACAATGTATTTTCCGAATTAAATGTTATGGGTTAGAAGAAGTTTCTTATAGTTATGTAAAGGGCAGTCTTGCAGAAGTTCGGAGTTAACGTATCCATTGTAGCTATTTCAAATTTAATAAACAAATTTAGTGTTACCGGCAATGCTCATGATTAAAAAATAACAAAACTGGTTTTGTATCTTTATGATAGAAATGATGATGGTTCAACGATTTTAGCAATGCGCTTTTTGGGAGAAAATTTACAAATGTCACTGAAGAAAAGAGAAAGGGCCAGTGGCATTACCAGAAGCTATTTATAAAGGATTTACAAAAAAAAATTTATCGTTTAAATCATGCTTCTTGGATACATTGAAAGAGGGCGATGAAGCCAAATGATTATTATTTTGTTTTGTAATTGGATACAAATTTTTGGAAAATTGGAACTATTCGAAATTTATTCGTTGTTCTGATAAAGCGACATTTACTACAAATGGAATTGTCATCTCAAAGTTGTCGATATTGGAGTAGAGAAAATCCTAACTTCACAGTTAACAGTAGGAGTCAGTTATATAAGAAAATAAACGCTTGCTGTACTATGACATATGTCAAAATTATCGGACCTTATTTCTTTGAAAGAAATTTTAATCAGTATATTTATTTAGAAATATTAGCTAAAATTACTTTTGCGTGAACTGGAAAAGTTTAGGTTAGAGATCCTTAAAATTTTGTTTTCAACATGATGGGTTGCTCTGGGCATGCTTCAAGGTTAATTGTGAGCTGTTTTAACACGAGTTTTGGACAAACTGGATTGGGAGGAATGGACTTATTTTGTGGTCGTCACGTTTGCTAAACAACGCCGTGTGATTTTTATTTAAAGGATTCATTAAAGGAAAATTTATACCAATAAAACTTTGGGGATAATTTAGACATACTAAAAAATGCTATTCGAGACGCCATTACTGAAATTTAAAAAATGGAATTGCATCGAGAATTTCAAAAAATAAATTCAGGTATGCGAACAAATGGGCGGTAATTTATCGAAAACCATTTGTAATTAAAAATTAGTTATTATTAAATTTACTTTTTAATGGAACATTTCTTTCTTATAAGACTTACTGGACTTTTTCTGTGAAATTTTCGATTTTTGTTAATTTTCCTAAAAATAAAACAGGATATTAAAATTTTGTTTCATAAATTTTAATTTTGGATCAAGCAAGAGATTTTGTAAAGAATGCTTTTTTTCGTATCTTGCAATTTTTGGACGATTATACGTACTCTAAAGTCAATCTGAGGACACCCTGTATATTTCGCACATAAATATTCTTGATATTGCAGTTTATTGCTTCTTACTTTAAATTACTCTTGGTACCTTTTAAGTCTACAACTAATGTGCCCGAGACTAGGTACGAACCTCAAGAGCAACGACGTATATCTATCGAGGATCCAAGCCTACCTTTACTGTTACTTGAGACAATGTATCACCTCGACAGCAACCATAACCAATAAATATCTTAAACACAACTACCACATGTAAGTCAGTTAATCTTTCCTCACTTTCAAAGTAAGAAGGTCTAAGGTACCTTTTTAACACCATTTAAAATGACATAAGTGAAACATTGAACTCCAAGTATAAAAGAATAAGAATAAAAACTTCGTATTTAGGTATTCTTCATTTTTATTTGTTCTAAACTTACTGTTCAAAAAACGTACATTTTACAACGATATAGTAATCATTTACCCCAAAAAATTTGTTTTGCGTAAAACACATATTTGAAAGCGATAGTGCTAATTTTTAAGGCATATACCGTTGTGATAATATTGTATTCGGATAGTGACGATAAAGTGGAATAACCTAACACTAATTAACGTGAATACTCTTTAGCTAAATACAGGATGTCCAGGATATAAGGAGCATTACATTAACAGCAGACGCATCTTAATCTGTGCAACAAAATACGCTTATAAGCTATGTGTCTAAATTGCAGTTTTCAACATATTTACAATTAAAGTTTTCAGCCGGCCCCTGCTTTTTAACTTGGTCTACTGTATTTAACAAGAAATAACTGCTCAGCTATACATCTTTAGCCGCTGACTGAATTTGAACAAATGCATACGATTTCAGAGTACCATTGATGAATAATTCTCAGTTAATTATTATAAATACCCGATTTGTTAATTACCGTTTCAAATAATAAGTTTTACTTTCTTCCTTATAATTTCTAGTCATCTGTTAATTATGCAATTTTATAATTTCTTTAAAATAAAAATAAGGTTTTTACTTAAAAGATACCATTTTTAATATATATATATATATATATATATATATATATATATATATATATATATAT
>JAHWXV010237522.1:0-10592 GCA_024586415.1 Phrixothrix hirtus | reverse complement strand
TTCGAGCATTTTTTTCAATAACTATCCATTTTTATTTTATTGAATTTATCCCCTACTTTACGGATGCACTGTATATATAAATATATAAGTAAATTCATAACAAAATCAAATGTGTGAACTACCAATATTAATTTGGTATCAAAATTTATAAATAAAGATTTTACAGGTTGTTACCAATTTTTTCATAATTATTAACATTTGAAAACCCCTGGTTCACGATCGCAAAAACAATTTACAACATCAGCTTTCTCACGGCTATCACCAAGCCCGTTCTCTGGCAATCTCAAGGTGAAAGAATACAAAATTAGTTAGTTGAGACCAGACCTCTGATGTGACAAGTACGCAGTAGTGAGGCGTGACGCTACCGTTTGGCAATGCCAACCAAGAGTTTATGAAAATACGAACTAGCTACCTGTAGCAATTATCGACTGCTTGAATCCTTGTAAATTAGGCAAATTGACGCTCCCTGCGAATCTAAAGAGATTGGCTGAAGTCTTCGCAATCCTCATTCAAGTTTGTTGAAGGGGTCGTAGGACGTTTGGAAGGTACTCCACGTACGCTGCATACATGAAATACGGTAAGCATTGAGTCATGCTATAAAAGTCACGAATCTCCACATAAATTCAAGGAAGTGGCAATTTTTCTGTCATTAATGCCTTCCACATTATTAGTCAACAAGTTTCATGAAGGCGAATCTGACCTTCAACCTTTATTTCATAACGTAATAATCATTCGCTGTGGGAGTTACCACAACCAAGTATCAGTTAGACAATTTGTTTTTATTATGTGAACTCTTTCAATTTAAGAACTAAAGATAAATAGTTAATTTAGTTAAGTATTGTAATTCTGGACCACCTTTAACAAAAGGGGTGTTATTAATTAAGGTAGTTTTTAATAATCAAATTTGGGAATCCCTCTTTCTATTACAGTTTTAATTAGTAAGTAGTTGTTCATCTGAATGTGCTCTTATTTCCTGTATAAATTGTGTTATTTTCATTATAGCAATTCAGTTAAAAACAGGCGACCTTATTATTTCAGAATTCTCCGTAATTTTAGCAATAAAGCATAACAGTACTTTTCTTACAAGAAAATATTAGACCTAAATAGGGTAAAACATTTACACATTGTAAATCTAACCAAACTATATTAGGAGAGCTTCTCCAGTGGCGCACGGTAAATAATTATTTCGTAAGTATCTCAAGTAAGAACATCTCATTTACGGTTAAAATTAGATTCCTTATCACTTAATTTCCTCTAGACCCTCCGTACACACAACCAGATAAGGTAACGCCCAAAAATAACGTCTTTTTCCTCGATTTTCGATTCTCGTAAGCTGCTCTGAATTTTTAGCCGAATTATTACGAACAAACACTGTAAAATCCCCCTGTCCTCCACTGTGGCTACCGGAGTTTCGAGTTAATTCAGAGTAAATGGCATTTTTAACAACCTTTAAGGGCCCAAAGGGCTCTTCGGCCTGTTATAAACTTATAGGACAACAAACTTAAATCCAACCAATAGCTATAATACTTTGCAAAAATTAAATAATGTCTTATAATAGAATTATAGCCGATATAATGAACGTTTTGTAGTTTAATAAAATACCCTGTAGTAATTAGTAGTGTTTGATAAGTTTTTCTAGTGCGTAGTAAGATATAAAATTAATTTAATATAAAGACAATAAGCAACTCTAATACGTTACTTTATGTTAAAATATTTATTCTGGGAATAGTCAGCATCTTTATCATTTCTATATCTTAATAAATAAACCGAATCGTAATGAACAACGAATATAGATTATGAGATGACTTAATACGTTAATCCGCTAAAAATAGTAAGTTCTAAGAAATTCATGGTTAACATCTTCGTTCATCAACCCCTTCACGTCTTTTTTCAATATTCATTTTGAAATCAAAATTAGTTTCCTTATTTATTAGTCAGTCCTTGAATATGTAGGTACTAGATTAGCTTGCTTTGTTTACGTAAACCAATTTTCAAATAATTCGTAGGAAATTTTAATAATTTATATGCAAATTTTGTTACCTTAATTCAGTTTAGCTGATAATATAGGTTCAAAACCGTTGTATAATTTTCTATTAAATTGAATAAATCTCTTGTATATTTTTCGGTTTTTGGAAAATTTATAAAGGAATTGAAAACTTAATTTTAGCAACAATTCCAGTTTCTATAGTTTAAATAATTAGTTTCGTATAATATTACTCCTGCACCTAACAAACCAAGAATTTAAATCAAAATTTTACATTTAAAAGCAATTTTAATATCTATCAACTGCCTATTACATGAGTAACGTTAGCTACCATTTTTTTCAATTGTGTATTTAAATTTGATTTACCTTTAACATGTATTCTAAAATGTAAGACAATGTAAAAATTTTTATCAAATCAATAAATTGAATAGATATATCTCCAATTTATTGACTATTGATTATTGAAGCAATATTACGTAAGATGATTGGAACTGAAGGTACTTATGTGTACGTGTTTTCCCAGAGGCTATTTCAGTTTTAGACGAATTGGTTATTACGCTGTAACCTCTAGGATTCAGTTTTGGAATTAAACGTTAGCTTTTAGATTGGGGTAATACGGGGTTCAATTTGGATAAGGAGGATTAAATATTTAACAGTAAACATTGAATATTAAACGTAATGTTTACAAACCTAATTTTGATCAAATAACTCAAATTAAGTATTTTAAGAGTAATTTCGGTTTTACATTAGAAGAAATTCTTTTACAACATTTGATAAACATTTTCCAACAGATCTGAATGTATGCATAAATAGTCCACAGTATTTGAATAAAGCGTTAAATACTATATGTCCTCTGGATTGAACAAGTTACTTTAATTCGCGGTAATAGCTAAATAGCTATTTTATTAATAACTTCGAGATTCATTATTATCTGCTTGGTTACATATTAAATAAAAAGGTTACAATGCCGAAGTAATTTAGACTTAAAACGTTATTATGATATGATATTGATAACTCGAAATATATTTGTTTACAAAAAACTCTGAGACCCAGAAAATGTTAATAGATTTCAATCAAAGTTAGAGTAAACATGTAATTTGTAAATTTATTAAATTTAGATGAATATACAAAACAAACAGGTTGTGTTTAACAAAGAATGCTTTTAATGACCTTTGTGAAATTAAATCATCTGTCTCCTATTAAGTTGTACTATATTCCTCGAGCTTGTGCATATAGTTCATCTAGAGTGGGTCGATAGGTGTGGAAAACAAGAGTACCGCATAATCATGGCCATTTTCTAAAAGTTGCCTCGTATGCATTATAGCAGGGCTTGTAATGTAATATTCGGTATCTAATGTGCCCTAAATGAAGACCAGGAGATATCTGCTGCAATTAGCAGTGGAAACCCGCACTATAACGGGTTAGATCTCTATGACGTTCTATGGCAAGCTGTAAATTCCGACGTTTTACGCGGTTTACTTTCATTCGCCAATACAGGCGACCCTCATCACTAAACATAATTCGATTTCATTCAGTGACTAACACGCACCAAATTAATGTAGTAACACGATATTAGTGGCAACCGCATAATCTTTCAGCAGGAATGAAGGCTGTGCTACCAAATTCTATGATAAACTAAACCCATGGATGTTTTTCGACGCACTTTTCAAATGATCAAAGAACTATTTAACAATGTGTTGATTGTCGGGGATGCTCGGAACCTCGGAAATACTAAATTTTCTGTTCGTCTTCCCGTTATTTCCAACACTATGTTGTGATGGATATAGTGAGGTTCAACCGACAGTCTATTTCGGGAATGACTATGCTAACTTTTCCACACCGGTTCCATAATTTACACAATTGGGGAACACTAACACGTTGATTAATGGACAGCATTTTTAAAATATTTTGAATCAAAAAAATGTATTTAAAAAGAGGAAATAATGAAAAACGTTTCTAACGTTAATATTTACGTTTAGACCAAGTAGGAATTTTACGTTTATTAAATTAATCATTATTCTTTAACGACGCTGTATTCTATTAAAATCTTGAGTTTTAAGTTTAATGAAATGATCGTCAAGAGCGACTAAAACTAATATTTACGAAGGGTGAATAAGAATTTACCGATGATAAAATTTGAGAGAGTTAGTCGAACTTTTTGGAAAGTTTTGTTTTTGTGCTTGCCGTTTGAAAAGAAAATAAAACTCCTCGCCAAGTTCCTCATAATAAATCAGAAGATTTTGGGTAGTACTTTTACTACATAGGTAGTCATAAAGAGCATTGTACCTGGTATGAAAGATATTGGGGTGTTCTAATGAAAACATCTATCCGAAAGGGTAAGGCGAACATATGTAGTTCGAGTTCACCGATGTTAATTAAACTCCTTTTTCTAGTGATTTTAGGATAGAGTTTTCACTACGGTTGTTACTACGGAATCTTTGCTACACTACTTTTATTTCAAAGTTTTGTCTATGGTTTCTACTATGGATTTTCTTACATGGTTTTCTTCCTACGGATTACCTTACGGACTTTACTATACGTTTTATGCTGTATGTAATTATCATACTTAGTATTATCATAAATTTAGAACAACCCTAATTGTACGTATTCGAAATTAATCCAATACGCTACTTATTGTCAACCCTTTACTTGTGTACCTTCAGTGCGAATTCCTATAGTAGATGCCTAATATGTCTACGGTACCTAGCCGGAATACATTTAATACATTTAGTAACTATAACTATTAATCAATTGTTCTGTTATATTTGAATTATACACAGAATTGATAGTTTGAAAGTAATATATCATTAAAACGAACGGGGCCTTTATTCCTTTTCTTTTACTCAGTAAATTATTTTAGCACGACTGTAAATATACAACCAGACTAACAAATAAAGCCCTATAGGCGGCACTATACTACAAAGCCGTACTAACCTGTAACGCTTTCACTTTTGATCGTACGGGTGTAGTAATTATAAGTGTTAAATCTCCAAAAGTGTGACGCCCTTTTTCTTTACAGACTTATTACTTTCTAGATTGTTCTCATAAGGCCTTAACAGCACGCACTGGTGACGGTAGCCAAATTGTTGGAGGATACCTACCGATCGCCCCGCGGATTGATACTGCTTGTACCATGATGACTAGGTAACTCTAATAATAGTTATATCTTAAGGAATTACAAACCCGCTCCCTAGCCACCGTCCCACTAGAGCTAACCTGGGCATGGTCATATATTTGTCAACTGACAAAACATACATACTAAATTAAATAGGTTTCTTATCGCAAAAGCTACGTGTTCGGATTTTTTAGAAAATCTTTATATTTATAACTAACCCGACTTTATTCTCACCACCTAATTGGATATGCCTCTACCCCCCGCAACTATGGTGCAATGTGATGACGACACAAGCTTCACAGTATACTCGATCCGACCGTTGACTGAGCACAGTTTATTAATCTCGAGCCCGTTATTTCAGAAGAATTTTCTGGTGCAATTTTGGGGCCATTTAGAAAGTCGGGATGACATAAAAACTAAAGTAATACCAGCTTTGTAATATAGAAGTAATACAAGCTTCATCCATATTGATGAAGTCGTTTTTGATCTTAACGAAATAATCAGATACACAGACAAACTTTGTTGACAGTATTTTGTCAAAAAATTGAATATACCATAACAGGTAAATATTTCTAAATAATTGATAAGCAATTAAATTTTCCACTTAATTCCTATTTTTATGTATTATGAAATCAGTACCGAAAATTTCTTGAAAAATATACTAATATACAGTTTATTAATAAATTATTTATTTATTTACATTAATTTACAGCAACGCATTTTAAATTTGAATACACCAACCCGCACTTCCCTTGGTATACATACAAAGAATATACTCATTGCATGCATTAATTGCCGAATCTGGAGATAACAATTTCAAACCTCTCGTCTTGCCTTTGACCATTGAAGACAATATGAAGTTTCATGGTGAAAGATCGAGACTATTTTCCGGCACTATAATCGATGAAAAACTAATTATTTCATGTATTACCGTGTACGCAAGGTTATTATTATGATAATTAGGGCGATTTTGCTTGTAGAACGCATTTACCGCCACTTTATAATCATTTCAGCTAAATATATATTGTAGTAGCAATCTGAATTTACAGTGCACCTATGTTCCAATGCAATAGTTGCAACAAGACCAGTTTTTAAGAACGAGGATAGTGTCATTTTTCGTCATGTCCTATGACGATTTTCCACATCCCACTTGAATTAGCTTGGTTGTAATAATCTAGTATACTTCGAAGTCACTCTACACAAAGTTATTTTTCGTTATTTGTTAAATTTTGTGGGACCCACTGACACATCATTTCTTTATTTCAAGACGTTCATGTAAAGTTTTTTGCATATAACTCATACCAGCGATGGAAAAACAAATTGATAACTAATTCGGTTATCTTCATTTATCGGTTGGCCAACTGCTTTAATATTATTATCTTTAACAGCAAATCTAGATCTTTCTCCTCTAAATTCATCATCTATATAATCATGTCCATGTTTATATTCATTGTCCGTTTATAAGTTGTCATCTGGGATGGAACTTCATCATCAAATGGCATCGAAGTTTATCTTATTACTGCGTGCGTGTTAGGTGCGATTTGAAATCATAAAAAAATATTGCACGGAAGTCTTCTATCGTATAATAAAACTAGATTTTGTAGTATAAATTATGTAACATTTACTAAATTAATAAATAACGTTTTGAAAACTATGTGTTTTATTATTGAATATAAAAACTACAATCTGTTATAATTGAGAGATAAATAATAAAATAAAAAAGATATGATAATTAAAAACTTATTTGAATACTAGGCGCTACGATCAAATTTCATTCTGTTAGTTGAAATTATTGTTCGCTGAAGTCGATGATAATGATTAGAAGATTTGATAATATTTCCATCTTATTAAATTCGCTATCAGGTACTTTCGAAAGCATGTTCAGCAACAGCAGATTTTAAGGGTTAATTTAGTTTCCAGAAAAGCGGACACCCTTAGTTTAGGTGTTGAAACTGCGCTTTGTTTGGCCGACATAAACTTTACCTGAAGGACATCTCAATTTATACACGCCAGAAAATAATAAAGCATCAATGGAATCTTCGCTAATTTTAAAAATGGATTAATTCTTGGTATGTTTCCAAATAGTGCTAGTGTGCGAATTCTATCAGTAGCCAACTTTATATAAGGTAAATAAGCGGTACTTGTAGTTAAAACTTCAGTATTATTGGAATTTTTTTTTGAAAAATAACATTATTAATATCATTCATTGAATACATTTTATTGCGAATATTTTCTTAAGTTATCCAATTAATTATCCAGATAAAAGCAATCTCAAATCTTCGTGTTCTATCAGCCAAAGTTTTTATAATACCAAATTTTTGACTTGGACGATGATTTGAAAGCTTACTTAAGTGTCTGTTAGTATGAGTTTGTTTTCGATATACAATAAAACATAAACTATGCTTATAATTTTTAGAAACTAGAACAACTAAAAAAGGTAAGCTTCCACTAGTTTCCAACTCAATACTAAACTGAGTATTTGGATGAATACTATTTAGTATATTTAAAAATTCAAAACAGTTCTTTAAGTGCCATTAGTTCAAATTTTTCCAAATAAAAGTTGGCAATTATTGGACTATTTATTGCAAGGTACTCATGTTTTAGATAAACAAATACTTTGAATTAATTATTAAGTGGGTATCAACCATATTATCATAATTAGTAAATAACCGTACAAGCAGGAAATTTCAATTTTCATTTTCTCATCCTTGTAATGGTAAGACTTATGCTAAAAAAATTATGAAATTAGTTGGTTCTTGCCATCCCAAAGAAATCTTTGACTTCAAAACTCGTGATTGCTACTATCGGAGAAGTTAACGAGGGCCGTAAAAAAATGTTCGCAAAAATTGTATAAGGCAAAATAATTAAACAAAAAGTCATTTACTAATCAACAAATTTAAGTCACAGCTTATCAATTCAATTAACATGGACCTAGATTACGTTTTGTTATACATGGAAAGGCCTTTTGCAATAGAAATAAATAAACTAAATACAGTTTTACTAGCAGAAAGCCGTACTAACAGAATTTTAATATGCTATTTCGGATAAGGTCTAAATACCCATCTAGTTTTACAATAATATTGCCCGAGTCAAATAAATTTTAGAAAAATTTCTAAATACACTAAATTAGGCCTTAAGGAAAATGAACTTAATTAGATTTAACAAACTGTCTTTCAATAAAATAGTGCTGTTAAATAACAACTCTCGGTTTATCGGAAAGTGTCTAACGGATTAATCGTTTACCTTTATTGGCCTGTGTTGGAGTGAGTAAGCAGTGACCCACTTCTTGACCGAAGTAGATTTATTCAAAAAAATTTGGCATCACAACCAAACAATCTTCCATGGCTATTCGAATCTCAACAGAAAAACTTGTTCACAATTAATACGCTAAGCACTTTTGGTTAATGCATTTCCGAAAATTTATTAGAGAAACCGCTTAGTTTATATATAACAAAATCAAGTAGCTAAGAAATATACTAAATTAAAAAAAACTGTTAGAGCTAATATCAAGGAAATCTCAAAAGGAGAAGAATTCGGGAAATATTTAAAAGTGGATGAAATAAAGTGGTACTTCCAGTTATTCGAAGTTAACTAAATTTTTAATTTTGCATATAAAGGAAGTTATGATCTCAATTGTAATTTTTATTTAGCTAGGACTTTTAGTTTCATAGTTATCTTATTCAAATAAATAGACATTTCGGTTATTCAATTTGCGGAAAATTTCTTAAGTAACCACTTAGATTACATTAAAGCACATCAAATAGCTAAAAAATATAATACGTTTAAAATATTAGTTGTGAAGAATTTCGAGAAAATCGGAAAAAACGAAAAATTTGGGAAATATCTGTAATGGAAATTTTCCGAGAAACCGTCGGATTATATTAAAGGGTATCAAATGGCAAAAATATAATAAGTTTACAAAATTGTTTGTGCCGATTTCGAGAAAATCGCAAAAAGCAAAAAATATCAAGACCAAAGTGGCACTTCCAGTTATCGGGTTTTAGTAAAATTTTTCAGGCGCGTGCAGAATATATCCAAATTTAAAATTTTGTTTATCCACGGCTTTTGGTTTTTGAGATATCGCACATGCACACGCATATGTATACGCACACACACACATACATACACACACACTCAGACTCATACTCGCACTCGCACTCACACACACACACACACACACACACACACACACACACACACACACACGCGCACATATACACACACATATACACACACACACACGCACACACACGCACACACACACGCACACACACGCGCACACACACGCGCACACACACATGCACACATACCCACACACACATACACGCGCACCCACGCACACATACACATACACACATACACGCACACATTCACGCACGCACAAACGCATGTACGCCCACAAACGTCTGCACGCATGCAAGCACACACGTATGCACGCACACACATACACAAACATACACACACACGCGTCACACATACACATACTCTCACATATACATGCGCATACGTACACACTCACTCACGCACACACGCATACATGTACACATGCGCGCGCGCGCATAATCCTGACTTTCGAACACAGGAGAGTCGAAAATGTGTGTTTCCATTAAAATTTTGGTATCCAAATTTTGTACGAAAACAACACTTCCTCTTTTACCTATATTGCATGTAAGTTAAGAGAAAGTAGAAAATTGGCATACTCTAAACCTTGATATAGAGCAGCTAAAGACAAATTTAGTATTTTTGGGGGTACACCTACCCAAGTTGACCCTATATTGTTTAATTAATTAACAGTAGTAATTAACTGAGAAAGAACGAGATATAATTTTTAAGCGATGGGCTTTTGAGAATTTGTATTTTAAGTACATACCAGAAGATATTTGACGAATTGATGTCTGAAATAAAACTGTTAATGCAGTTCACTAATGTCAAAATGGCAATATGCTTTCTGACAGACATTCACAAACACTCATTTGAATTCATTCTACTAGGCGATCCGATACTTCGCCTCGCTAGAGTGTCACACTATACATGCTTGAATGTCGTTAAATACATCTAACTGATTTTTTATTCCAACAACAGTTTAATTTATGGCATAAGTAAAGATATCGAGTTCACATTCCGTAGAAACGACCGAGTTGCGTTCATTTTGCAGCGGTGCAGTAACCATCTTGAATTAATTAACGTAAATTTAAAATTTTAAAGGAATTTACAAAAGTCAGTGGTTGCTAAATTTTTAAGTATATGTTTTTAGCTCGCATATACTATTCTATAATTTTGCATGGAAAAGTTGATCTTTAAAGCATGTGTGTTGGACACGTGTGCAATAAAGGACGACCGTGAGGTGCATTCGAGGCTTTTTAGTGGAGCCGCCAGGGCAAGGCGGTCTCCTATTTTCGTTCGCAAAGAATTAATTGCGATTTATAGTTTAATTATTTTGTTTTCTTGTGCGAATAAGCAGCGATTCTGTTGCATATGTGCGGGATAAAGTTT
>JAHWXV010237477.1:0-10355 GCA_024586415.1 Phrixothrix hirtus | reverse complement strand
AACCAGTATGATGGTTTCGAAATAAACAGATTCCGCACAACTAACGTTCGTACTTCCCAATGATAGATCTAATCTCCTTACTCCAAAATTGTTGAGTAACACGATTTGATTATAAACCGCCTCCGTAATAAGCACTAAATGGGAGGGTGCTCTAATAATTTCGACGGGCGTCGAACGCTTATGTCAATAAAACAAAATTTAGGGCAAACCTTGACAGCAGGATTACTGACTTAGTAAAGTACGTTTTTGTTAGTGTCAAGGTTTCGACAGATCCGAATATATTTAACACCAGAAACGACCATAGAGGCTAACCGACAATGCACTGCCAAATTTAGGGTTGAAAGGTATTTTTTATATCGACGTATGAACTAAATATCATTTTTCAAGCCAAATCTGACGCGTCAACTAAATGTTCTGTGCCCGAACCAAACCGCTATAAAAGTATACCTTAATTAGTGAAAGGTAATTTTAAATAATCTTTTACCTGCCCTTTTTAAATGGGCTTCCACAAACACAATTTAAAACGTACGAATTTAGCTCTTGTGAATTAGAGAAACATATTACTAGTTTTTTTGTAGAAAAGCTTTGTTTCTAACACAACGAGAAAATAAATAACATTCTGACGTGACCAAGGATACGTAGGGTTGCGGTATTTAGCAACGTCACAATCGCCGTTAGTAATTATAAACAATTCGTATCCTAGTAGATATTTCTTTGACAGAATATCTGAAACGGCCAATGAACCCGTAACATGTAATTGTAACACAGCTTTCAGATATTTTAAAATAATGAAAGAAAAAGATGGAGAAGACTGGGTGATACGTTGTCGTATGTCAAAATTTGAAACAAAAGTAAAAAGGCCACTTTTTAAGAAATTCGACCCCCCCAAGAAAAGTTCCTGCGCATGGTCCTGTTATAATTACATTCTTCTTACGCATACGCCTTATGAAGAGGAATGTGGCACGAAGTGTGTGCGTTTATATATTTGCGTCCATTCGAAGCATCATTCCTTTCCATTTGGCCAGGAGCTCAGTCACGCTTTTTCGACTCTCTTTTGTTTTTTTTTATAACACAGAATATGGGGACGCAGAAGTTCAAACGGCACAGTGAAGGCGGATGGGGCCAATTTGCCTTTTACTCACTTTATACTCTGTATGTATCCCGAAACCTAAAATTCATTAATACTGACTAACAAAAATCAACTTTTTTTGTTTTATGGAAAAATTGACATTTTTCTGCTTACTATAGCAAGTATGAAATCATTGTTAAAACAATTTTTTTAACTCTAGTAATATTTGTATGTACCAATATAGCAGAAATAATGACTTACTAAAAATGAAACAATGTGTCTTATAAAATGGTTTGTTACTTGTTTGTTACTTCTTAAAATATATTTTTGTCTGCAACAACTTTTTAGTGGAGCGGGTGCTGTTATAAATCGCTACACAGGTCACAATAAATTAAGGAGTTACTTTCTTCTTGAACTTGAATGCCCCTTTAACTATTCAAGAATGTAATCCAAAAGGTTTTATGTAGGGAAACATTTTTAAGCTGCCCAAAAGTCGATTTTTTATTAGCAGTTAAGAGCGATTTTGCGGGTAATTTGAACTCGCTCGAGTGCGGCTTTTAATAATACAATGCATCAACTTATCGACTTTACATAATTTATAGCTTTGAAATGTAGCTAATAGATGCTTCTAATACTCGAATTTTCAAACTGCAAATGCAGACGACGCCAGAAAATCTGTTAGGAGATACAAAATTGGGACTTGGTTGTGGTCGTGCCCGTGCATAATACGTGCTTTGTAATTGTTTAAAATTTGACCGCGGGATTTAGGACCAAAGTTGATTTATAAAATGATGTTAAATAATTTTGTAAAGTCACTTCGTGTTTTAATTTCTACTTCTTTCAATAACCAATTACAGAAGTTACATTTAATAGCCCTTTTTTGTACCTACAGGTTTACCTAAGTAATTTTAGTATGTTCTTAAAACCGGGACTTTACTAAATTGTATCATTTAAATCACATCACTGTTTACCCCTTAATTTGAAAATTTAAACACGCTTTAATTCTAACATATTATAAAAAATTTTAGCAATTGAACACTTAAAACGGACGGCATATGGTAACCATTTCGGAATAATCTTATTTCGGTGTAATTATAAGGGTTTCTAGTAACATTTCTGTAAGAAAATGGATATATACAGAAAGTGTCAGTTCCAGAAGGGGACAAAAATGAGTCAGAGATCATTGGTCGCAAAAAGAAAATCCAAAATCGATACATGCTACAACAAGAAACTGAGTGTCGGTACGTCGACGAAAAAGCTAAAGTTATCTGAAGATAATTATGGACTTTTGGATATCGTATACTGTGCGTTAAATTATTTTTATCTGAAGTACTAATGTGTAACACGTTTCATAAATCGATAAAATTCACTGAAGCGAGTAAACGAGGCGTCGTAGACTGTTGTTATTAATAGTTTCGCGAAGATTATGAATAAAGCCTATAAAATAAATCGACGAATTACATTTTCAATGCGCTTGTTGGACATTGGCATTAACGGTATAAAAATCTTTTGCGCGTTCATGGATTTACCGTAGCTAATCTTTTAGAAAAGCTACGACGAAATTACAAGTATTAAACACCTTTGTGAAGCGATTATATCAGTACAATTTTTTTCAATGAAAGAAGCTGTACACCAAGAAAAACAAAAGTCCATCGAAGCAGATGAATGTAATAGAATTAGTCTCGGGAGATAGGAATCTGCGACGTCATGGATTTTCGTCACTATTTGTAATCGTTTCTCTGATTGGATCGTCACTGGGAAAGTCGTTGATGTTGTAGTATAAAGTAAGTTTTGCAAAGCCTGTACGTATTGGAAAAGGGTGCAAAGCAAATCACCAGGGATTGGCTGGAAAGACGGAGGTAGACGGAGCAACTGAAATGTTTTCTTGTGCAAATAAAAAAGTTATGTTATTATTGGTTATATTAATTACGTAGAAGATACTGATTGTAAGACGTTTAAAGGCTATAGTCGGGAATAATCCAACGGTAAATAAAAAAGAATGTGCACACCATGTTCAAAATTTAGTAAAATACCAAAGGATTGAGCGGGAACAGGAAATTAACAGGCAAGTTCATCGATGAATTAAGTATTTATTACGGACTCGCAATTTAGAGGCACAGTGATTGTCTTAAAAATATGAAAAGTGCCATGTGGACAACGCTGCATTATAATATTTCAACTAATGAGAAGCCTTAACATCATTTATGCCGTAGGGCCTGAAGTCATCGTGCGCCTAGCAGTTACGAAAGGCAATTGGGGGAGATAAAAGCAGTTATGAGCATGATCCTGCCATACCAGTTAAAGTTTTTGAAGCTGTAAAGTCAGTCTATGAAGAATTAAGCATTGATGAACTTCTAACTCGTTGTTTGGGTGGGTTTACTTAAAACTCGAAAGAAAGTTTTAATGCACTCGTCTGGAGTCAAAAAGTGCCTCCCCTGGCAAGGCCGCCTATAACAATGTTGTAAATTTTGATGTAATAATTTTCAGCGATACATTTTTTGGAGTTATGCAGGTTATGAAGAAATTGGGCATAACAATTTGATTTAAGTGTTATAATTTCTGCAACGACGCCATTCTCCCTCTGAAAAGACTAAGGAAGCCCGTGGAGCCACAACTTCTGCAAGGAAGGATTAAGAGCAAGGCAATATTAATTGAAAGGCCAATTTCATGGTGCAGGCGGTGCGTTTTTGTCGAAACCATACTTTTTGTGTTGGCCGTATGTCTAGCGCCTTCAATTTTCAACGGATTTACTTCACATTTTAACTGCCGCTTCACAATAGCATTCCTAGTGAAAGATGTACGATTTTTTTGATTGGTTGACCGTAATTGATTCTAAACTCGATTTTAGATTATTTTTTCGAAAAAACAAAATTTATTACTTCAAATCGACGTTATTTTTTTTAAAATGCAATATTTCGAAAAAATCGTACATCCTTTACTACATTTTAGACAATGTTTTGAGAATCCTATTTGGATTTTTGGTTTATATGCAAAACTGCGACCTGTAGGAGTACAACCACAGAGGTCCTTCAAAAAATGGATTTTTTTACGAAGGCTACTGTGCCACCATTTTGTTTTTAAAATTATTAAAAATATCTTTTAAGCATCTTAATATATGTAGAATGTAAACAAGATTCTTTCAATAAATTGATTTGTCTGTCGTAAATAAATTCAAGAAAATGACCCCTAATTTCGTGCTTTACTAGGTGTAATAACCCTTAGTTTATACTAGTCAGTCAAAAGATCTTAGATACTATGTTTCGCTGAAATTTTAAAATGACTTTTGTTGACTTCTAGTAAAATCAATAAATGTATTTATTGTGAATAACTTTGAAACACGGAATAAAAAATAAACACACATACACACACACACACACACACACACACACACACACATATGCACACATGCACGCACACACGCACGCACGCATGCACGCACGCACGCACGCACGCACGCACGCACCTACGCACGCATGCACGCACACATGCAGGCACACACGCACGCCACATGCACGCACGTACTCACAAACGCATGCACGCACGCGCGCGCGTGCGCGCGCACACACACACACACACACACACACACACACAGATATATAAAATTTCATATCAAGTCTTAATCTAATCTATAGTTTGCGGGATAAAGAACGACATGATTTTGAAGAGGCACAGCCAGGTCCCGGGAGGGATTAGAACAGTGAGAAGGATTAGAACAGTGGGAAGGATGACACTTTTAGTGTTAGTTTAGGCTTGCTCTGGTGAAAGTCCCACTTTCGTTATCGAGGAATTTATTCAAAATGATGAATCGCCGATAGCAACACAGCGTGCATTTTGCATCCACTTTACGCTTGGTCGTTGGGATCCTATTCTAAGTACGAAAAAGATTTACATCTGGATTTCATACTTTAGGTAGACAGATTCTGCAAGATATTTTTCGAAATATTAGTCCCGTAGATGTTACTTTTTTCGGAGGAAGCTCATTTACATTTTTCAGGTACAGTGAATGGACAAAATTTCATATACTGTAGCGTTTCATTTTCAGCTGTTGGTCAAAAGTTTTTCGAAAATTGCAGTTTGATAACTATAGGGCAGTAATGTGTTTTCACGTAGAGAACCTTTGGGAACATACAATTGAATATTTATGTCAGCTACACTTCCCGCTCTTGTGGCAGTACGAGGTTGGTCAGGAGATTTTCGCTTTAATGCAGCACCTGCCTGCCTAAAGTATGAGATGTAGGTGTAAATGGTTTTCGTACTTGGAATAGGATTCCGACAACCCAGTGTAAAGTAAATGCGAAATGCATGTTGCGCTACCATCGAAAATGCACTGTTTTGAAGAAATTCTTCCATAATGAAAGCCTGATGTTCACCAGATCAAGCCATATCTGACACTAAAAGTAGCATGCATACGTCAGTTGAATGTCAGCACTCTCATCGCTCTATTCCCTCGTCATGCTTAGCTGGGCATTTTTAAAGGATATTGGTGAAAACACTTGTAGTTAAATGGAAATGAAGATAGTGTGATTTTACCAACATAGAGCAACCAAGATTCTCAAACTTTTCCGAAAGGTTTCTAGCTAACTCATGGTAATTTTCGGGTTTCAATTTTCCAAGAAATTAGCGGAGATAAATAAGCTTTTCATCGTCCTGAAGAATTTTGTCAAAGTGGGCATCCGGAACCAGATTGCATATTTGTGATTCTACAAAACTGCCCCCCTTAACCTTGACATCATACAAATTACTCTATTTTCATTCATAGTTTTTAAGAAATTCTTTATTAAACCTCATTTTATGTGTAATGGAGACAGAAAAATTTGGATCGGGTCCACATACGTATATATCACACGTTCATGGAGCCAGGTTCCAACGGTTTCCTTGTGGGTCATTCTTTCCTGGTATAATTGATACCGGGGCCCTCTTCACCTGTACTCATAGCCTATTTAAGCAGACGCTCGGCCTAGCACAGCAGCACTCATCCAAAGTTATTCAAACACTTCGTCTACAGCAACAATATACTTTGTTATATTTTAGTTGTAACCGATTATTAACAACTTATGAAGTCTACAGTCTTTAAATTACTGCATGGTAACATACTGATGCCTACCTGAGATTTAGAATTTTTTTCTATTATACCAAGATGAACCTATGCAAGATGAATATCTAAACCTGTTCTGGGACAGCAAGAAAGCACCCAGCAATCAATAAACAGCTATCAGCTCCAGGAACAGTTGTAGACTTAGCAACTTAAAAACTGGCGGCGGCTTTCCAAGATCCGAAAACAGAAATAAATAGGCCTAAGCCATTCATTCCAAGGTTCCCCGGAAGTAATGTTAAATATACATACCACTTCAACTGTCGCCTAGAAACATGGTTCCGAGAAAACACAATTCCATACGAAAATTTTATCCGTCAAACATAGTATCGGGAAATAAGCAAGATTCAAATATCACGAGAGCTATTCATCCAACAATCAAATTCAAGAACACAAGTCGTTAATCACTGGCGACTATATTTCTGGATCAATTAAACCAGAAGTAGCCGCGAGCAAGAGTTTGACGAAAAAAGAACTATTATAGCTACTATGAATCCGAATCCCCCAGCTGCTTCAAGGGCAAGGGAGCCTGCACCAACGCCCGTACGTCATTTCTGCCCCAACCAAAAAAGACATTGGCATAAAAGGATCACCAACAAGTCGTAAAACGCCCAAGGGACCGGCAACCAAGGAACTGGCCTAGGAACACGCAATAAATTGGTGGTAATGCGAAAGTTTACATTCTTACGGACCCAGTACCTACAATTTTGCAAAGAGGCTACCCAATGCTCTATTATACAGCCATTGACATATGGAATAATTGTTGTTAATTGTTATGTAGAAACTCATTTTTCATTAAACTTTGTTTTGTAGCAACTGCAGTCAATATTTTTGACAATATTAAATATTATTTTCACATTTTCTATTTTAATAACATTTCAAGGCGGTTTAAAATAAAATCCGTAAATCAAATAATCGGAAGTACCACTTTATTTCTGTCATTTTAAAATATCTTCTTAATTCTAAGTTTTTCGTTATTTTCTCGAAATCGGCTTTAACGCTTTTTTATACTTGGTATATTTTTTAGCTGCTTAATTCCGTTTTATATGCAAGTAATCGGAAGTATTTAACGTATTAAATGTGAATAACATCTCAAAAACTAAATATTGGAGAAAAATTAAAATTTATATTTAAGTTTTTTACGTTCCTGGCATGTGACGGCAAGAATTTTGTTAAAATAGAATGACTGGAAGTGTCACTTATCTATTAGTTTTTAAAGTTTTTGCGATTTTCTCGAAAACGTTTCTAATATTTGTTTTAAAACATACTGCAGTATTTATATCATTGATGATCATTATTGTTTTAAAAGGAATAGTTGTGATTTGTATTCTACAAAGCCTATTTAGGTCTTCGGGATGTATTTTTAAAAATGTACTTTCGTTTGTAATTTTAGAATTTACATAACTGTTATTGATGTTCAAATATTTTCCAATTCTCCTGATTATATTATTATATCGTGATGACCGACTTTTATTGAATTTTAGGCTTATAATTTTTAAAAGTTGCGGAGTTGTTAATTATGTGACTCAAATCAACATATTATTCTTATGAATCAGGCCAGTTTTTTACGTGAATGTTCGGTTTTCCTTCAATTTCAGTGCTCATAAAGTGAATCCTTGTTTAGAACGTACATTCTAGTCTGCGATTTCTAGCCTTTAGGATATTAATCATAAAAGAGAATTAATTTAACAGTCATTTAGAATTAACAACACCTGCAACTGTTATATGCCAAAGTTGCAGCTGTGAGCTTTTCATTTGTGGTTTGTTTTAGCTGTTCTTCGTCCCTTTTTCTTGTGAGAAGTGTAGTCAGCTTTAATTGAATTTCTTTCAACTTATATAACACACGTAAAAGCTATTCCTCTATTTAGAAAGCAAGAAGCCTAAATTGAATTTATTTAGAAATATGCTTATAATATACTAGCTAATTCCTATTTTATAGATTATATCTCACAGAAAGAATACTACATGTTGCATTTAGCGGAGAAAATGCATGGCGTCTCTTTTGCGAAATAAAGCGACTGCGATTTAACTGCAGGAAAGCTTTGAATATGGATTTTATACTCATGACATTTTAATAGAACTCATATGTTTGAAGCACTTTATACGATTTTGTAAACATTTTCAATCATGATTTATTTAAAAACCATAACTTGTCGTACTCTAAATTAAATATAAAAATTCAGTTTAGTTTCATTTTGTTGTTTTTTTCCTAATTTTCTAAGCGTTACTGCTAACGAAATTGGTCTATCCCGGCGGCAAATGCTTAATTTTACTTTATAAGGAATTCACTTACTGCACCTTCGCCTGAAGCTCTCTCGATATTATCCCTTCATGCAAGATCTAGATATATGAAACGTAGCTTTTACTCGTATATCTATGCCTTTTTAGTCTTAAGATATATTTAATTCAAAATTCTGTTTGTCTGCTTTTCTGGGTCTTTGTTTGCTAAAAGGATTTTCCTGTTTATTAAAATTGTATTTTCAAAAATATTTTCGTATTTCAAAGAATAACAAAAGAACGTCCGATATTATTGTATGAATTATATTTAAAACGATTTTTTATAATAAAGTACCTTTAAGAAATATGATTGAAAGCTATATTAGCTAATTTTAAGGTATGTACATACATAATGAAGTCGAAGTCAACGATCCGATTGAAATAATGATACTGGGAAGTTACAATACACTAATTAAATCATGCAGTACATTAAGTAGAAAATGTAAAATTTAAATAAAAAGATAAGATTTGGTTTAGCAATTTACACATAAGCAACAAGAATGAAATAATTGTTTAAATATGCAATGTCTACTTTCTCTTACCCTATACGAAGTACAAGTTAAAGAGAAAGTATGGTTTTCGTCTAAAATTTTCGATGTCAAAATTTTAATGCAAATACGTTTTCGGATCTTCTGCGTCTGAAAATAATGTTTTAGGAAATTGGTCTGTTTATGTGCGTGGGCGTGCGCGCGTGTGTGTGAACAGGATATCTCGAAAACTAAAAGTCGTAAATATACAAAACTTTACATTTAAGTTTGTAGCAACCCACACAGGTAACCTCAACAATTTGACTAAAATTTTACTTTTGTCAATATATGGTTCTTTACAATTTTCTCGAAACCAACTCTAAAGATTTTTTTAAAATCTACTGTATTTCTTAGCCATTTAATACTTTTTCATATAGTTACGCAGTTTCTCAAAAAAATTCCCCTAAATTGAGTAACCGGAAGTACCTTTTTTGTTAACTCTGAATAAAATAACTATGAAAATAAAAGTTCTAGACAGATCAAAACTTATATTAGAGATTATAACTACCCTTCTATGCAAAATTAGGAATTTGGTTAAAATCTGTCATTTTTAGATATTTCCAGAATTTTTAGTTTTTCGCGATTCTCTTGAAATCGGCTTAAAACGATTTTTTTAAAACTTAGTATATTTCTTAGCTATTTAATTCTATTGTATATGTAATAAGCGGCTTCTTTAATAAATATATGAAAACGAGCAACCGAAAGTACTTTAAGTAAAAAATTCGAACAATATCGCAAAACTGAACATCGTATAAAAGTAAAATTTTTTATGTTTTTTACCTTCCTAGCACGTAAAGACAAGAATTTAGTTCTTGTGATTTTTAAGTATCAACGATTTTCTCGAAAACGCCTCCAATAATTGATCAATTCATGCCAAAATATTTGAAGACTGTTCTACAAGCACGAGGCTCTACCCACTGAAAATCATTTTAATTCATTTTATACAATTTATTAAAACAGTATTATATATTTTCATTTAGTATATTTATATTACCTTTTTATACAAGTACGTATTTGATTGTCTAATAATACATACATTATTCAGTTATAAAATAAAACTTATGTGTTGTGCGAAAATTTCTTCTGGCCACTGTATACACACACGTGCATACGCACACGCGCACGCTCACGCACACGCTCATGTACACGCACCCACATTCGCACGCGCACGCGCGCGCGTACATAGGCACGCAATCCCGCACGCATGCACGCACGCACGCACGCACGCACGCACGCACGCACGCACGCTCACACGCACGCACGCACCCACCCACACCCACACACACACAAACACACACACACACACACACACATACACACACACACACACACACACACACACACACACACACACACACACACACACACATACACACACACACACACACAC
>JAHWXV010237470.1:0-11391 GCA_024586415.1 Phrixothrix hirtus | reverse complement strand
GTCTGTTTTATATTTCTAATGCTCGTTATCAAAGCAAGATTGTCTTTACTAAATTCAGATAATCTATGACGAGCCTTTTTCTTTGGTGATTACGACTATAGTAACGATGCCGGCGAGTCACATTATTGTCTCATAAAAAATATGTCTAGACTCATAAGAAGCCAGGTATCTAAACATGAACATAAATGGTTTTATAACTAAATCTAGTGACTTTTTCCTCTGGATTTGGTAACATACTTGCATGAAGCGAGATAGAGCCATATAAGGCCATGTGTTAGAGAGAGATACCGTTGCACTGCGGTTGCATAACAAAGGTGAGGAGGTGAGGCGCCAGAACCGCCATATATACACCACTTGTTTGTAGTTGTAAATTTGCATCTTTTAACTTCTTAAAAACTCTTTGTAAATTCTTTAGGTGGTTCTCGAATGAAATTCCGGTTACTATTATAACATCTAAGTATGCAAAAGCATAAGGTTCCATTTCCGGGCCTATGACTGAATCTAAAAGACGTTGAAATATTGCTCCAGTAGTATGTAATGCGAATGCGGTTACATGGAATTGAAAAAATCATTTACCAGATACTGTAAACGCGATTAACGGTTTACTTTCTTGTTCTAACGGTACTTGCCGGTAGCCGTTTTTAAGATCGAGCGTTGCTATAAATTTAACACTTCTTAATTTATTTAAAATATTAAGGATAAACGGTATCGGATATGCCTCAGTTTCTGTCATTTGATTAAGTTTTCTGAAATCGATGCAGAATCTATATTTTCCGGTTGGTTTTTTAATTAATACTACAGGTGAGTTGTACGTACTATGCGAAGGTTCGATAATGCCATCTTCTAACATTCTGTCTACTTCTTCGTTGATAACCTTTTGAAGTGCAGGGCTCCGGGGGTAGTATCGTTGTTTTTTCGGCGTTGCATTTTCCTTCAACTTAATTTTATGCTTTACTTTATCGGTTGTTTCGGTGATATTTTTAAATTGTTCAAGTTCTTCTGCGAGAAATTGTTTTAAATATTTTCCTTCGGCAATCTGTAAGGTTATTAGATCGCAGTTTGTAGTAATACCTTAACGGTACTGTAAAGGCCAAGTTCCAGACGGAATCTTTAAGATTTTTCTTAACGGATCGATTTCAGCATGTGTCCGTTTCAAGAAATCGAGACCTACGATTAAATCCGTAGTCAAGTCGGTAATAACTCCAAAAGTTAACTTAACTCTTCTCAAATGTATTTTTAATAATACCGGGATGTCGGTGAGAATTGGAGCTGTAGTTCCGGTAGCTGTTTGTATTTCTTTATACCTTGACGGTTGTTCTGATTTCTCGTATAATTTGCAGAGTGCTTGCAATTTCCTCATTTACAAATTACTTTTCAGTTGCGGTGTCAATCAGTGCCAAAAATATTTTTCCTGCTATTTCCACCTTTAAGAATGATCGTTTATCGGTTTTAGTTACGGTAGCATTATTTAAGGAGCTTGCCTTGCGGAAAATGTTCGGTGATGTTTTTTGGTTTCGGTTACCTATATTCGGTTCTTGGGTGACTAAATTTTGTTTTCGGTTTTTAATAGTTTCATTATGTATACTAGATAGCCATCTTTGCCATTCTTTCGGTTCTGTTTTATTTTTCACGGTGGTTTCTGTTAAAAAAAATGATTTAGCGGTTACCTGTCGTCAACAATTACAATTTTTAGTTAAAGTATTAGTTTTGCCGCAATAAGAGCAAAACATTTTGGTTTCGCGTAACATTGGTTTCTCCAGTGTCCGCGGTTTCCACATCGCCAGCAAGATTGTTCTCTTTTATGTTCGGTCGGTACATGACGTTGTGTTACATTTTTAGACGGCGGTGTTGACGGTTTTTGTTTGATGGCTTCAATTTCCATAACAGGTTTCTTTTCCTTTTTAGGTATGTATGCGGTTTCTGTTATGTAAGCTTGTGACGGTCCAGGAGGTGCTTTAAATGATTTAGCTTGAAATACTTTACTTTCGTATTTTTCTCCGGCTCTTATTAGATCATTGAGATTATTAAAATCTTTTCTGCGAATATACATATACACCTTATATTCCTGTTTTAAATTTTCGTATATACGTTCTAGTTTATCTTCCGGTTTATACAGACCATAGCGTCGTATAAGTGTTTGTAATGCGGTTATATAATCTTTTATAGATTCACAGTTACCTTGAGCTCTAGATTTAATTTCTTCTTCCATCTTAAACATAAAGAGCGTTGTTGGTAATTGGCTCTAAAGCTTTCAACAAAGTCTTCCCAATTTAACCAGTCATCTTTGCTATTTTTATACCATAACAGTGTGTTCCCTTTTAATAATAACGGTAAAGCGGTAAGGATTTCTGTTTCCTTAAATTGGTAACATTCCTTTAATTCTTGTACGCTTTCTGAAAATGAATTTGGATCTGTGTTTCCGTCGAATTTTACATTCTATTTTCTTATAGCATCGCATATTGTAGCTGATCTCGATGTAAACATACTTAGGTGTCAAAGTCTATGCTGTTCTTCTTCGTTATCTTCCTCTAATGATTGCTCTGGCTCATTAGTTTGAGACATCGTTTCGGTTTCTTGTTCGGTGCGGGGAGTTTTAATGTATTCGAAGAGTTTTTTTCCTAACTCATGTACGGTACTTTGATCATCTAGATTCCTTTTACGTAATTCGGCTATTAAGGTGTGGTCTCTTAGAGTATAAGTCCAAGATGTGCTTGTTATAACTTCCGGATTGTACAATTTTCTACGACCTATAACAGTTTAGATAATTAAATAATACAACGTACTTACATTGACGGACGGTGTCCAATTTTTACGGAAAGTTTATACGATATACGGACGGATTTCTAATTGTATATTTCTCTATTTTTATTTCACCCTTTTTTATTTAAATCTTTTTAGTTCACCCTGTTTCGGTTAAATCTGCCTCTAGCGGTAATTAAGTCCTCAATTTCGCTGCATAGGGTTTCATTTTTCTACTTCGGCTGATCTTGACAAAGCTCCGGACATTATTTACGACATTGATTATTTTATTTACGTTTCCTGTGACTAATCCTCTACATCGGGTGCCATTTTCTTACCCTTGTAACGTTACATTTTTCTCTATTTAAGTCGCGGGCAAAAATTATTTATATTTTTCTTAAGTAGCCAACAGTGGTTAGGCCGGATTGTTTTCTTTACAGGACCCAGCTAAATAGGTGAATAAATAACAAGTCAATAAACCTTCATAAGTTATATACTACAAATAAAAACAAATGAACGATTAATTACAAATTAAAAAGTATTTACAATAGGAGTACGAAAAGTTCAGAATAAAATATATACAAAATGATAATAGAAGATTCAAAAATAATTAGATATGTGTTCTCTAGTGATACAAGAAATATGTACAAAATGAACTGAATGAAATGATCATTAGCTATTATTTTGTAGCTACGACAATGGCAATTAAATATTGAATTTAATTCGTAAAGCTCAAATAATGAATGTATTTAATTATTATTGATAGCAATCGGTTTGTTTCGGATAGTGTTCAATTTTACAAACGGACGGATGATACTAAACATTCAGTATCCATGAAATTAATTAATTAGCGCTTCTCATAAGAGGGCTCTCAACCACTGGTAATAAATTTCTACAGACCTTAAACAAATGCTAGCGTGCATTTGGAAGTTATCTATTAACGGATCCCGTATTAGTGCTGTTAACATAGATACACAAAATGGTTTAATCTTCGACCTGAAGGATTTGCTGCGTTCCTGTCACAGAAACTTTTGCGGTCTGGATATCTCTTAACACAAGTTCCTATCACACTAGTAACAAGAAAAGGCATTTTCGAGATTCACCTGCGGGTTTATCGGGTTCTTTCTTCGAGTCCTACAGGCAACTGCGATGCTAGAATAAGACGGGCTCCGCACGGTGTATGACGGTGCCCTTGAGGTCCTTCATCTATCTTATCGCCCAAGCAACTGTATAATTGGAGGATCGTGATTTAGCCCTCGGTCACGCTACTTGCTGCCCTAGTAACCAAATTTTGTCTGCAATAGCAGGAAGGTTGAACAACTTTCAAGCGTAAACTAGGCTCACCGGCTTGGTTATATATTTTAAATCGAACGTTAGTTCATAAAGCGGGTCCCGCCAGGAGAGTGTGGTTCAATGTTTATTATATCGCGGTCGGACCCGGAGTGTCGCTTCGCGGCTGCAGGCGGAGTATCTCGCCTCGCTGTCAAATACAAAGTATATCAGTGTGCTCGGCCCCACTGACAGAGTCGAAGTATGTCCAGCTCGCTTCGCAGTTAAAGGCGGAGTGGCTTAAGCCATGTCAATATCAATGTATCATGGATAATGGAGCCCCAAGAAATCAATTCTTATATCTCTAACGGAGCTGTTTTCCTTTCATAATATGTTACAGGGATGCTGTGTCCCGGAGGAAGTCCGCGTTCGCGATGGTCGGACACTCGGGTTCGCAACACCCCGTACACTCAATTTTATGGTGGAAAAACCGCACTTCCACCTAGCGCACGGCGTCGAGACCGTCCTTATAGAAAATGTACAACTGAAAAATAATAATGTTAGTTGGGGGACAGTGTTACGAGCGCACCACGTACCTTACTGCCGAGCTGCTCGATGATGTTGCTCCTCAGTACGATACAGTGCCAGGTATTAAGGAATAAATAACTGACACGCTTTATTATTTGCTGAATTCCCTTTGACACACCTGGCGTTCCTTTCGGACCTGGTGCCACGTCGGTCAGTCGTCTGGCCTGAAAGTAAGGGTTGGGGGAGAAGTCGCTGTATCAACGGCGGCGGATCCAGCGGACGTCGTTCTGCTGCGGGGCTAGAGGAATTAAAGTAGAACGAAACACAAAGTAGTTTATAATGACTAGCTTTTACTCAACTTAACTGAATGTCCGAGTCACAGTTCTAAAACTAAATTAATAAATGGAAAGGCTGATATACTACTGCCGTGAAAGTGTCTACTTAATCTAATTTAAATAATTGTCAATCCGCGTAATGTCGAATAATGAGGTTGAGGATGACAAGGGTAATCGAAGTGGACTTACTCTGATTGTTTCACTTTCGCGCACTGTCACAGTTCGACGGCACTACTCCGCGAGTAACGGGTGGCATGACCGATAGTTGACCTAGGGGAGGTCGGTGAACGAGTTGAGGGCAGATACAGGTGAGCACCTAAGTGGATTGCTGATTGTAACTGCGACTGTTGAGACTGACTGCAGCACGTCTTGCTGTGTTTTTATCTTCTCCGATTCTTCGGGAATTTGGAGCGGGAGGAAAGGGATATTCTTGGTCATTGGAAGTTGTAGGTTTGGGGGCGGTAACAAATAGCGATTTTATCGCCGGTACATGCGTGCCGGCTTCCCCTTGTGGGAGGAGTGTTCTTGATTTTAGACCTTATTTGTTGAATATTGCAAGGATCGCTGGCAGGCATAGCATGATATTCGCTAAGCCTTCAGAGATGGTTGCGCACTCTTTTGTGGCATCCACAAGGAGGGTACCGACCTGCATAGGCTTCTCTAAATCGAGAAACTTATCTTGAATTGCTCCCGTTGGAGGTTGAGGTTGGGGCTCCTCGCCGCGTAGAGCTGCGGCGTATGACACTCCCCCCCTTGGAGTCAGTACTGCAGGTGCCATTGATGCTGCAGGAGTTCGGGGGCAGTTTGGACAGCCCCTGTAGCTGACTGTGTGCCCTCCTCCGCAGCTTGAACACTTGGCAGGTTCTTCCTTCGTTTTTGTGCATTTTGCGGTGTCGTGATCGCCACTGCACTTGACACATCCCGGTACCGCGCTGCACCGCCGTTGTGTGTGCCCAAACTTTTGGCCCTGCGTGGGATTTCTTGTTCTCCTAGGCGTTTCTATTGTGACTTTCAGGCATAGCACTGCCTTTATCTTAAATATTTCCTTGCCAGCAGGAGATTTCTCCACCTCCAGGCGGTTTAGTGGCATTGGCGTCTTTTTCAGCTCTCTGTGCATCCTACGTACCGTCAGTACGGGGATTCCTTGTCGTCTGAGGTCGTCCTTGATTACCTCGTTGAAGATTTCTTGCGGGAAGCCACGGATGACCACCCGCAGGGGCTTTTCTCTGTTTAAGAGGTGATTATGGAAGGGTATCTCCCTTCCCTTGAGGTAATCTACGACCTTATTACGATCATCTTCTACTTGGAGGTATATTTTGATCCTTATTGCCGCGTTTTTGCTCTCTGTAACCTTGATTTCCAGGCAGTGGAGATCTTCTCCCATCTGGATCCAGCGGGCCTTATCGTGTAAGACTATCGGCGGAATGTTGCTGCTCTTCTCCAGAGTTGCGGCCGCTTCGGTTTCTTTCGCTATTGCTTCGAACCGATTGGATGTTGGGAATTTTGCGGCAGGCCTTGCGTTGGTCTGCCTGGAGGGTTTCCTTTTCTTTAGCTTCTGGACTATGAAACCATCGGAGGTATTTTGCTCGATAGGCTGAGTGGCGTGATCTTCGTCCGAAGTATATGCCATGGAGTCCACCAGCTTTTCATCATCCTTCATGGCGGCGGCGGCTTTGCAGATGGCTCAAGTTCCATTTGCGTAATTTTTGTAGCGGAAGCTACAAGTAGGGCTGCTTCAGCAGGCGTAGCATTTGAGGTTGTTGCAAAGACTTTTTCTTCTTAGCGCTTTGGTGTAGCACCCGTGGAGGTGGCAAAGTTAGAATATCGTAATCTGCGTCGCTCGAGCTCGGCAGAGCAATACCACAAATCTGACATTTCGAATTCGCTTGAGATTCAATCAATCTGAATATTCAATCAATCTGAATGTAATTCGTACTGCACCCGACCCACCGCTACAAGTAGAAGGGGCCTAAGGTACAGCACAATAAACTCAAGAGGTGAGAAAATGCAACTGCCAACGAACACGTGTGCACTCTGTGGCTTAAACGTATTTGCGTCGCTCTTTGTATACCAATTTAAGACACGGTATCTTTGTTCCACTAGCGTAATTTATTTGTTATTTTATTCTTTGCGCTATACAGAAATTTCTATACTTGAAACTTGCAACATGTTCTTATTTAAAATGGTGGCATCTTATTTAATATATGTATACAATTAACTTATTTTAACTAAATACATTATTTGTAGTTTGCCCCTAATTTTTAATTAGGCAAGCTACAGGATTTACAAACATTTATATATATATATATATATATATATATATATATATAATTAATTATTTTAGTTGTTAAATGTTTCCCGCACTTCGCGAATTCTTAAAGTCTTTGACATTGTCCTTTTAATTAAAATACTAATAACATAATAACATTAAAACGCATAAAACTGTATCAGTTTTAATAATCGCGATTTTGATGTTATGAGGGTACTTTTACAACTTTAACTCTAAAACTCGGTCAGTTAAGAATGTATTAACGAATCTAATTGAATCGATCGGGAGCTTAAGGAGTACCATTTTAAAAATTACTGCATCCTTCCAAACCTTGTCATATACCTTCTCAATGTCAAATAAGCTGACATATGCTAAGATTTTTCTGGTTTTCGCTTTTGAAATGTAATTTGTTGGTATTGCTGCCTGTTGTAGTGCTGAAAGCTCTTTCCGAAATCCAAAGTGTGTATTTGGTAACTTGTCGTTAATTTCCAGTAATGATTGTAGTCTAAAATTTGCGAAGTCTTCTACTAATTTGGCAAGGTCGTTTAGTAGACTGATCGGACGTCTATTAGCTAGAATGCTTGGGTCTTTATCTTTTTCTGAAATTGTTATTACTAGGCCCTCTTTCCATTTGGTTGAAAAGTAGCCGATTCGAAAAGATTTGTTTATTATATTTAATAATTCCTGAAGAACTGTTTCTGGGAGTAATTTAATTACTTTTATTGTAATATTATCCATTCCATGGGCTTTGTTGATTTTTAAAGTTTAATTTTGTTTTTTAAGTCTTCCAGGTTTAGTTGGAATGGGGAGGTGATTTCAACTTTGCCGATAGTTCTTACTACACTTTTGACTAACTTCGTTAATTTCTTGTTACTCCTCTCTGTGTTCGGAAATTGGCTCTGCACGTGCTGACTTAAAGCTTAAGCGTTTTCTAAATTGTTAAACAGAATTTAGTTATTGTATATAACTGAAGAATTTGGATTTAGCTCTTTCCTTAACCGTTTCAGCAGTCTCCATATTTGGTTGTTCTAGTTTCGTTCGATATCGTTAAGCATGATTTCCCATCTGTTTTTTTCCTATTTTTCATAATGCTATTTACTTCCTTTTGTAATTTAAGATATTGCGCTTTATGACTTAGATTTCTGCTGTGCGCCCAAACCTTTTTAACGCGGTTCTTTTTACTCGATTTTTTCCTTCTCATCAAGCGTGAGACCCCATTTGTTTAAAGAATTGTGTTTAGTGTTAATTTGGCTTTGTTGCAAATTGTTTTGATAATGTTCATAATGTTTTCCACTACTTGGTCAATCTCTGAGTAATTTTGCATCGAAACAAATGGATTGAAAGCTTCTATTTTGTAAATGAGCTTTATCCAATTTGTTTTCGAGATTGTAGCCTTAGTATTTGTAGGGCTATAATTTTTATTATTACTGGAAAGTGATATGAATTCAGGCTATGGATAGTTTTAAAGAAAACTTTCCATATTAAATTATACGTCATAAAGATGTCTATAACATCGCCTCGCGCATTCGACGGAATTGACGTTGCATCCATTGGGCCTTCTATTTTAAAATTCCTGATATCTTTCAGGAAATTAAAGAGGGAGTTTCCGTTTAAGTTTGCTAATCTACTTCCCCAGGACGGGTGTTTTGCACTGAGATCCCCGTCTATAATTGTTGGAACATTCAGTTGAAGGTTTTTGAGTTCGTTTACAAGAATTTTGTTTTTTGGGGGGTTATATACCCAGAAAATATTACATATTGTACCATTTATTTGAATTTGAATGCCTACATTTTCAATTTTCAGAAGTATTAGAGTCAAATGGTGACGGGATAACTATCGTGCTTAGAGATTTATGTATTAATAGTGTCTTACGGCCAAAGGTAAATGGGAAAGAGATGTGTCCTGCTGCAATAATACTTGTTCTTCATTGGAAATTAAATTTGTTAAATCATGAACAATTTCATTTTGAAGTAAGGACAAATAGCTATCGCCGTTTACAATGCCGTCGATAAGAAATCGTCCAACAATATTTATTCCAATAATACCTGCACAAACGTTTACCTTCGTGGTCGGATTTTCTTGTGGCCAGAATCGATAGTTTTGTTTATTAATACAATCATTTAAATAGAAATGAGAGTATTGTACACAAACGCCAAATTACTATTGCGCTGTTCTATTGTCAGTTCCCAAAATTCAGTTCATCTGTAAAAGACTTCAGGTACGAGTTCTTGCACAAGCTGTGATTTACATAGGGTGAATTTATTTCGTTTCAAAATTCATCTGGCAGATGTTTCAAAAATATTTTGTTATAATGCAATTTGAAACAATGATGTGCGTGGATTCTCAGTTATTTCTAATATAAAACACCTAAATTGTTTTTGTCATTAATTGCAATCCTATTCGTTTCACCTCTTCGTGCATCCTTTATACTTCGCGTACTTCGAAACCTTTGAAAAATCCCATTAATAGTTGACTAGTTTATGGAAGGCCAATTAAGATGAACTTTATTTTATAATTCAGATACTTTTTTTTGAATCTTTTGACGATCACCATATCCAATCATCATTAGGAGCTTTATTAGCTCAGTTTCCATTAATTTATTCACAATTTTATTATTAAGACAAAGTAATTACTTTAGAAACATTTTTAATACAACTCAACGTCAAAGCAAAAAAAAACTGTTTTTTATCAAACAAATGAAAACGTTATTTTTCTGATTTTTCGTGAAATCTTTCGTATGTAAGGGTACAAAAACGAATAATGATTGAAGACAGAATAAAATCCCATAATAAAAAACGTATAGCGCTATTTAGAAAAATCGTTGGTAACGCCATTACTTAAAAACAAAAAAATGTTATAACATGAAGTTCCACAAAAAGGTGTACCATAATTAATTAAGACACATTTGTTAAGAACGGTTTTTCATAAAATGAATATTTACAAATTTAGGAGTTATTTTCGGGATATCTGTCCGGCCATGTATCAAATGGAATTAGTTTGAGAACTGCAATAACTGTGTCATCTATAAAAATGTAAAGTAATTTAAAAATTAAAGGTGTACAATTACCAACAACACAGAGCTATTTAAACTTCCATATCAGAGCGATTTACACAAATACGAACCGGTGTGCAACTATTGATTATTTAAATTATTGTTAATCAGTAAGTAGCAAAATAATAAATAACTATCAATGTACAAAAATTCGCTATGCGTAAAAATTTCATTTTGAAGTGCATGTTGTTTCTATCCCAGGAGATCAATTGTTGAAGCAATATCTACAATACTGTTTGTAAGTACAGAGTATATATAATAAACTAATTATATGTATTTTCTCTTACCTAAATGAAATATAGGTAGAAGAGAATGTATTCCATGTTTCGATATTTCGATGTGGAAACTTTAGAATCATTGTTCTGGCGCTAATGGTTTTATTTTTCCAATTGTATGTTGTATAGGGTGGATACTAGTTTTAGGATTTATTCGCATCATTTTCGGTAGTATTTGATTTTGTGTTAATTAAATTTGTCATAAGCATGTTACGCCCATGCTTGGCGTGACCTTTGGGAAATTGTAATAGAAACCTTTGTTTCTGACTAAGTTCTTTAATTTTGAGATTAATGTGCGCAAACGCGCGGAGTTAAGGCTTTGGTAATAATGTTTTGGACCCTACCGCTCTTTCTGTGGACCAGATACTCGACTTTGAATGTAAGTTGGCATAAAAGTTCAATTTATTTTATATTAAAAATCCGTTGTTAAAATGAGGTAAGTTGTTTGGTCGTTTTTTTAGGTTCGCTGTCTAATTTAATCGTCTTTATTTTATAGCTTTGTTGCTGTCCTGCGCTCACTTAAAACTTTTCGAATCATAGCTGATCGACGCGGAGAAAGAATTGGTAGTATGAGAGGCACTATTTATATTGTGAGCCTAATAATAAAGAAACAGTAATTTACCATTGAAAATTGATTTATTGTTTTTCAAATTTTCTCGGTTATGATCTACATACTTTTTCATTCTTTCGAACCAATTGTTAAAACATTTTTGTCATTCTGTTTGAGACATCTCTAAAACGTGGTTTTTGAACGCATCGGCGGCTTCTTCTCCCGACAAAAGAAGTCATTGAGTACCAAATCAGGACTGTACGGTGGATGACCTATTGCAATGACCACCTGGGTGTGTCGGTTACAATTTGCCTGAGTAAACTACAGTGGAGAATGGGTCCAGAAGCAGTACCAATATGTTATCAATCTTGCGT